>CABFOV010008103.1:0-19057 GCA_902141375.1 Timema poppense
ATCGGTCCAGTAGTTTCGGAGCCTATTCATTACAAACAAACAAACAAACAAAAAATCAAACCTTTCCTCTTTATAATATTAAAGTATGATAAATAAAACATAATATAAATCAAATGGTTGTATCACTTTTATGGTGTGTCTTAGAGGTCCACCTTCAAATTAATGTTCCAGTAGGTATAAATAATAAATTTGTTACACACTTTTTTTCCGTCGTATTTTACACGCGGGATACACACGTATATATTAATCACGATTATGTAGTATGGTTGAGGAAATTAATCATTATTTTCATGGAGGAAGATTGGTAAAATATTTAGGGAAAAACTCCCAATAAACACACGGCTTGTAATCAAACCCGGACTCCACTGTCACCGACTAATCAGACTAAATGAACTTTACACACCATCTCGGTTGGGAAAAGCTTGAATATAATTTGATGAGTTATAGGCACACCTTGATCTGCCAATGTTATGAAGGTGCTCACATTAATTCTGCTTATATTTACCCGCATCTGTGGCTTCATAATTTAACGCGCTACACTCGCAGTAGACTAGATTACCAACGACGGGGATATCGAGGTTTGAATCTCGGTCAAGTGTACTGAGGGTGTTTTTTTTCAAAATGTTTTTTCATTTTCTCTCCACGCAGATGTGGGTACACTTCATCTAAATATAACCTTTCTAATCCCTAAAAATCATTACCGTAATTAGTACATAAAAGTATATCTCGAACGTGAAGTCAGATGCGATGCTAAAAAAAGCTACTTTAACATTTAGATTGATCATCTGGCTCTTATTTCAATTAGTTCGTGTACGTTAGGTGAGCACTTTAACACTTTCAATTCAAAAGCATACGCTAACATTACTTAAACCTACTTAGGTGGCAACATGGTCTAAGGTGTCACTCTTGCAACAGACTAGACTGCCAATAACGGGGATATCCAGGATCGAGTCCCGGTTAGGTGTATTGAGGGTTATGTTTCTTAAATGGATTTCCACTCTCCCCCCACGCAAATTTGAAAAAAAACTTCCTCTAAATGCAACCTTTCTCATTCCAATTACATTAGCGTAATTAGTACATAAGTGTGTAGCCCGAACGTGTGGTAAGACGTGGTGCTACAAACATTATATTAAGAGAATACATTATTTACATTGTATATAAGCTATACACATCTTAATACGCCTATATAATGTATTGATGATTGTCAAAAAAATAAAAAATCCCTAATTAATATCAAGTGATTCAGCGAATACAAACCCAAGAAACTTTAAGATTCAAAATTTTTTTAAATTATTATTTCTACTATTAATATAAATATTATTAGCATAATAATCCAATAGTAATTATGAAAAGGATATGTTTGAGGAACATACACACTGATTGGCGTACACGAGAAATTCACCGAGGGGAAAAAAGTATGCATTTCTACCCGAGCCAGACTCGAACTGTGTTCTGTCTCTAGTTTGTTACCCAGTGATTACGGGATCACCGATTATCAAGGGTCGGCGTTCCAAAATGCTCTTTGCGTGTGCGTGTGCTAGCATACGTCGCTACGCTCAGAGGATACAGCCATGGAGGTTATAGCCTATAGGGCACCTTGTGGCTTTGTGTTCGATCTCTTCATGGTAGCCAGGAGTTCATTCAATAGAAGTACTGAGTGACTTGAGTGGAGTCATAGCGAGAAATCTCTGACTTACATGCTCGGAGATAAAGGGCGTCCAAGGAAGGATAAGTGGTTCTGACTGACAGTTAGGAAAGGATAGTATATAACCATTCACCAAACCATATGATTTGCAAAACCATATACTGATTTTTCGCTACTTTTGGCAGTCATAAAATTCACACAAACAATTTATTTTAAACTAGATTATTGAAACACTTAATTATGAAAATAACCACTCGGATGTTTCTCTGTAGTAGAAACAGCTTCTGTGACTAGCATGAAATATAATTTAAAATTAGAGCTTCTGAAAGCCTGAGTTCTTTACATAAATTATAATGGTGAGCCAGCCAAAACCAGGACGTTTGATTATGTCATACAAACCGTATCGTCGGTTGTGTTCATACGCTGTTTACTAAAATAAAAATGTTTTATTTATAAGTTTAAAAATTATTTATTTGTTTTAGTAGCCCTTTATAACAAAATAAAAGTTTGAATAGATTACTTTTATATTTATTATTACATGAAATATAGTGTCCCTTTTGCCACAACCACAAAGCAAAAACATAGGAGTTGTATTAATATATGTTGTTTTTTCAATAAGTTACGAGGACGCCAATTATACAATAATTCTTAGGGAAGTAATACTAGACTCATTTGATAAAACTTTTTATCTGAGAGACCCGAGTTCAATTCCTAGCATTGCCAAAAAAATTATTCTTGGTGAAATGTGAGTTTCCCCTGTCTCAGTGGTGAATTAACGACCGGGGTTTGGATTTTGTTTCTGTTCTAGATTTAAGTTAGTTTATAAGTCGTTAACTCAAATAATCAGTTGGTTCAGGATGTGTACGTTAAATAAATTTAAAAAATTATAATATAATATTAGTAGGCAAATATAATTATTTCCGAATAAGTTGACATTAATCACACTCAGACAATGTGTGCAATAAAGAATCTTAATTTGCTATCTCTCAGATACCATCTCTCCTGCGGTGGATACCCTATAGATTGTTCCCTCGGGGGTGGATACGGCGTCACAGTCCTATTGAAGGAGTCTTCTCTAGTCTGGTTCTATGACCTCATCCATGAGGCTAGTGGGTATTTCCATGTGAGGGCCAAAACCTCGCCAAGTACCAGAAAAAGGTGATGGGGAGTAGGGGAGGCGCTTCCTAGACACCCGGTGATGATGGGTTCGTCAACTAGCAGGAGTTGATGGACCAACACTCGATACGTGTACTAGCGCACAGTCATGTCTACGTTCACAAGGTACATCCGTGATCTTGAGCTAGAAGTGCCCTGGGACGGGGGGGGGGGNTGATGGGGAGTAGGGGAGGCGCTTCCTAGACACCCGGTGATGATGGGTTCGTCAACTAGCAGGAGTTGATGGACCAACACTCGATACGTGTACTAGCGCACAGTCATGTCTACGTTCACAAGGTACATCCGTGATCTTGAGCTAGAAGTGCCCTGGGACGGGGGGGGGGGAGGGAGGGATCGTCCCCCACCACGGGTGCCAGACGTTCTGCCAATCATAGCACAAGGTGGTTGATTGGCCAGCTTAATGAGTCTTTATCTCAGGTAGGTCAGTTGGTGATGTAGCAGGTTGGTATCCCAGCCTGGCGAGGGTGTTCTCTAATGTATTTTGTCTGATGTGGGTTAAATGTTTAGCTGACATCTATCGAATAGAGGTCACACAGAAAGACATGGCTCTCAAATTTAAAAAAAAAATGTATTATATGTAAAAATTAAGACCAGTAGATTGTAGATTATAACGGGTACCCGTCAGTATGGCCTTAATTTATTTGCCCGAAAGTGTGTGCAAAGTAGCTTTAGGCCAACTGACTTCGAGACCAACTGGATCTAGACCAAATGTATTTGAGCAATCTGACTTTTAGAACAAAAGACTTTTGAAACAACTGACTTTAAGACCAAATAACCTTAGGCCAAATAACTTTATACCAACTCACTATGGGCTAACTTAGTTTAGGTCCAATTTAATTTAGGGCCAACTGAACTTTAGTACAAGTGACGTTCAGGCCAACTGACTTTAAGATCAAATAACTTTAGGTCAATTGATTTTAAGGCCAAATACGAGTAACTGTAGAACAACAGACTTTAAGCCAAATGATCTTAGCCTGACCGACCTTAGGTCAACCGACCTTTAGGCCAAATGACTTTTAAACCAACCTTTTTTTAAACCAACTGACTTTCAGGCCAACTGACTTTTAGGTTAAATTACTTTTAGGCTAAATGACTTTAAGGCTAAATAACTATAAGGCCAACTGACTTTAGGCCAAATTACTTTTAGGACAACTGACTTATAGGCCAACTTACTTTTTAAGGCTAAATAACTTAGTCTACTGATATAACAGGGACTAATGAGTTTATCCACGTTTACTAGCAAGGAGATGGAGAAACACTCTAGAAAATACCTAAGTTCACCCGTTCGGGATTTGGACTCCGAACTCCAAGTCATTATCAAATCTGAATATGTGACACTGATAACTTGGTCAATGTGTTTAACGATAAAAGATACTAACTATTATGATATAACATCATTTGAAATTTTTTTTTTATAGAACTAACTAATAATAATATAATAAATTGTTTAGATGTGCGTTAATTTATAACACTCATAGTTTTAAAATTTATATTATATAAATAAACATATTTTTGTAGCTTGAAGAGGAAACAATCATTTAAAATGTCGGGAGGGTGAAGGGAGTGTTAATGTAAAATGTGGGGCACGCATTACCAGGAAGAAATGACTCTGAATTATTCAACAGTTCGCTTAATGGACACGTCCTTCTCGACGATTGAATGCCGAGTTTCAAGAATCGCGATGTATTGGACTTCGTTGCTTTCCTATTCAGTGTGAATGCGATCTTATGCTAATATTCAAAATTCTGATGCTGCATAATATATTAGATTCATTGGAAAACGTAACGAAAATTTTAGATCATTTTACATATAAGATGCAAATATATATCCTTGTGACTACCAAAAACAGTCTGGATATTTTAACGAGAATGTGTATTTTTACTTGTCATCAATTGAAATATCTTTAATTTTTGTGATATATTTGTATGCATTTTTTACAAAATCTTAGAGCCCACTCAATTTAGAATTTTTTTCTCTTTATAAGGAGTATTATTGGTATTAAATAAAACGGCATCACATCCTATCCCATATCTGTCCTTTCTAGATAAGTTACATTAATTGGCTAGGGATTATAAAAGTAAAATTAGTGAAGGTGTACTAGAAGCTGTGTGAAGGGAGAGTATGAATCCATTTATGAAAGACCACACTAATTACACCCATCCGGGATTCAAACCATGACCTTCACACCTCAGAAATATCAGAATATATGAGATTGAAGTTTATACCGCGTGCTCTCCAAAGAAGTTTATATATGTTTTGATTATATCATACTTAATTTAACTCTCCCGAGGTGCACCAGTTAATGTCTACTTACATACGTAAGCCCATTCAAAATTTCAGCTTATTATATTTCTTAATTCTTTTGCTTCCTTCAAAGGTGATAAGTTGTCCAATATATTATACTTTCAATATATTTTAAAAATCCCACCCTCTACAGCCTAACCTATAACTAGACTAGAGTGTACCGATAACAGAGAGTACAAAAATTGAATTTATAATTTTGTGGGACGCCGTATAAAGGGATTATATTACTCAGAGAATGTCGAGACTTACAATCACTGACCTCGGGGCCACTAAGTGTCATAGGACCTATAGAAGTTGAAGGTAACCTTAACAAACTAGTAAATTATTATTATTATTATTAGCACCGCGTCTTACTACCCGTAAAGGTTATACGCACTTACGCTAATGTGTAATGGTAGGGTGATTGTGAGATGGAATGAAGGACCTACAGTTTAACGTGGAATCCGAACCACGGTGGAGACCTGGCATTCCCCACATACACAAGATGTCTTGTCAGAGGTGAAGGAAGGGTTTGGTAATCAGATAAATCTGTGCCAGGACCGAGGATTGAACCCCGGCCGCCAGCACAGAAGTCTGAACCTTACCCCTAGACCGCCAGGTCACCGACAACTAGTAAATTAAATAGATTTTTAGTCCTCTGTGATATTCAATATTCTAGTGTATTTTGTTAGTGAAATTAACTTATTGAACATCGACTATTATACAATCGCACTTGAAATCAGCAAATAGAGACACAATATAACAATAAAATATAGTGAAAAAAATAAAAAGTACCCTCTTAAAAACTAAACAATTTTTCTAATACATATTTGATGGGTAAATCCATGACAACAGATAGTAATGGCTTACGTAAAATTATAAGAAATATAAATTTTGTTATTTAAATAACATTTAAATTAATTTCAGGTATATAATTAATAATTAACTATAAAGGTTTATTAATGGAATGTATTTAGAAAACAAGTTAAGAATTACTTACATAAATTCATTTTCAGTCTTTAAGATGGATCCAAGAGAGACGCTATTAAAAATAAATATGGATTCCCTTTGTTCATTTATGAAAAGTTTGCTAATAACGAGAGTTGGCTCTTTTGATATGTACTCCTTTCAATAATGGAGACATGTTCACAGAGAATAGTTCTTTAATCACAAAGGAAAGGTAAACTATTCTCCCCACAAAAAAGTTGATAAGTTAAAAATATAAAAATCTTTGTTTTTATTCTGCCGTAATGATGGAAAATAATCCAAATAAAAATTCTTATCGAAAATGTTGATTATATTGATAATACCTTGATACGGATATGACTTTCCAAAGTATGTCCTTCTTCAATGTTGGTGTTTTTTGTTTTTTATCCTGAACTTGAGGATTTAATCAGGGTTTATGTGAATTTTCACTACCCAAGTTATTTAAATAACTATTCTTTAAAAGGAAATCTGTAGTAGTCCTCGATTGAATTCTGGAATTGTCTTCCCCAATTCAAAGTTATAGGCACAGTATCCCCTAACTAACCTATTTATTTAGTTTATAAATGCTGAAAAGTTCTTTAAAATATCTTAAACATAACAAATCTTATTGAAATAATATTCACTAACCCACTTTAATAATTTTAATTCTGTCGATTTGTATTACTATTTAGTTTTAATTTATTCTTAAGTGTTTATTTATTTATTTTGACGCGACTAGCACGCCATGCAGCCAGATGTCATACTACATTTAATTAATTGTCGTTATATAATTTTTAAACTTATTGTTTTCAACGGACATTGCATTGCGCCGAAGGAATACTTTTATCAGAACAAGAAATATAATAATTTACCGGGTTTTTGTCCAAATATTCTGTCCACATTTTAAAACATTACTGATCAGGTATAATTTTATTTTTAACGTCTCTTATGAGTTTCCACGATAGTCATAATGTCCGATACGACACGAGGAATAAATAAATGGTCTGTAGTAGAGGGAGAAGGCGGGGGATGTGAAGACACAAATAATTCATACAATCTCGTACATTTTAATTATAAAAGGCCCGAGAGGAGAAAAATACAAGAAATTGAGATTGTTTACAAAAAATGATCTTATGTCAAACTGTCAGATTTCAGGTTCTGCATCTATTTAGTTAAAGACTACAATTTTATCTAGCTTCTTAATTATTATTTTTCTCCACCCTTCCCCCAGATATTCCTTGTTTATACTTTAATTTCACATATTTATAGACATATATTTCAAATTCAGAACTTAAATCCGAGAGATTTTTGGGGCGTCTGCGAGAAATTCCAAGAGGCGGGAAATTGGAAGAAAGTAGATGGACTGGCGTCTTGGAGATAAAGAGAAAATGACACACGTTATTTTCAGTGAAACAATAACTGAAATTTCAACAGTTATTTCTTAAAATAATCTTTAAAGCGTTCATAAAAATGACTACCAGAGACGCGATGACAACCTTAGACCAATGGTAGACCTCTGCAATGATGATTTTTGGACTTTTAGTGAGGTTTGAACCAACTCACAGTTTCAACGATGACCTCCCAGAACATCTTTTGGGGTGATATCAACAATTTTTGTTTTTAAGTTTTAATCTCCACACAGCTTTGACCTCACTACGCAGACGCTATATTTTAATAAACCTTTTCCACTACAATTTAAAGACTTAGTGTTATTTTCTTCTAAAGTAATAATTATATATATTTTTTCTCAAGCTATTTTTTTAAAACAATTAATCTGGAAAGAACCTGTTGGCCAAAATCATTCCTTCGACACGACTGCAAGATCTTATGTTCTATTATACTTTTATTTTAACTATTTTATTTTAACTATTAAACTCATAAAGGACATATATAAATTAGGTGTCTCAAACAAATTATAATATTTTTATTATTACCTCAACAATAATATACAAATATTGACCTTAAGAGTTTATATTAATACATCAACTTACTGAACTGTTATTTGAATTATGGATTGTATTTTAAAATTATAATTTAGCAGACGTCTGTTAGGAAGGGTAAAATTTTAGATATACAATTATTAATTTAAAAAACCTTAGCTTATTATTTATTTTTATCAAAGTCAAATCCGTTAAGTATTTTATTTATATTATTATCACCATCATTCAATGTTATCCACCTTGTTACTATTGCTATAAAACCCACATATTTAGCGATGCTTCTCCTGCAAGCAGTTTCAAGGGATGCTAACCTTTGGAGACCAGTATTGTTGTTCGCAAGATGAGTCCATTGTTGACTAGGTACAGAAAATATATATTTTCCCCCAATAAGATTCAGAGGTCCTGAGAGAGTCTCATGTTCGATGTTATGCATTATTATTATTTTAAGTTTTACCCAGAGATAGTGATTTTTTTTAAATGTAAATTTTTGTTTTTGACCCAAAGTATTGTATTCATTTTAAATATGAGCTAGCCCACAACTCTTTTATTACCTATTTTATGTACTCTTTTTTTTAATGACACCACTTGACTTAAAAGTTAATAAAGAGATTAATGTCTTTTTTATGTTTACCCTTCTTTTCTATAAAATACTTTACACTTCATCATTATTAAACTGTATTATTTAAAAAATGTATTTACACTACCTATATATTTATATATTTTATAAATGTCAAAGAATTCCTTTAAATATATTTAATATAACAAAACATATTACAATATTTATATATTCAACGAATGACAAAGATCGGAAATATGCAATAAATGTCAACAGAACTGACTCAACTCAATGTCTATTAGATTAGTCGAGGTTTAATTAATATTGAAACAACTCTATGAATGCCTTGGAAATTACAAAACCATTCTGATCTCACACAAAGTTTCACAATACAACACTCGAACCAGTTGGTAAAAATAATTACGTTAGTATAAATATTAAACCTTAAAACATAAAACATTTAAAACTCATAGTCATTATTATTTTAATAATTACATTTAAAGATTAAAATCAAATCCTTTAATTATAGTTCGCCATGTCATGCGAGAGACTCCTGCTACTCTAGGTGGCATTTTGGTGAAAGAATTCATCTTCCGTAGTAGATTTATTCTTTTACGATTTGTAATGTCTAGAGGATAAATTTCAGGCGACCAGTATGGATAGTCGTCAGGGGTTTGAAGACCCATGTTTGTTACAATAAGTATTTAAAAATTAAATAAAATATGCCTTAAGTGCACACTATCAGGTTTCCTGATTCATAATTATAACATTAAACACAAATATATATATTATTTTTCAGAGTGAACACAAAACTCTAACTATAAAATTTCCTGAATTTCCCAGGTTTTCCAGACAGCATTTAGAAAAAAAAAATTCCAAGCCTGGCATTTCTACGATTTTTCTTGGTGGATGGGAACTTTTTCGTTTATTACGTTGATAGAATATTTCCGAAAAATCTTTATCTTACAAACATAAATATTCTTATATGTTTTTGTTGTTTTTCTAGTATTTAATCAGATACTATTTGTGTTTCCGTGAAAACGTTTTATAAAACAAACACTGCAATGCCATTTCATTTTATAATAACATATCTAGGCAAAGCATTTGGTTAACATCGATAAACCAAATCTCTTGCCATTTTTTAAAATGTTTAGAACACAAAACAAAAACACAATCAAAACATAAAAATAGATGACTGCGTAAATTCCTTTCATTACTCTTTGGAATAAAGCTCAATATTTTCCCTTAGTAAACAAGCTATTAAGAACAGAAAATACTACTGTTTTTGTTGTACATCATATTCATGGAGAAGATCCGTTGTTCCCATGATTTAAAAAGTAATCTTACAATAGATATTCTAAAAAACCTATGGACACACCCCTACTTTCCTCTAAATAAGTTTATCAAATTTCAGCTCAGATTTCTTAAGCAAGGTGTCAGCATTTACAGACACATAAACCTCAAACACACAAGACAAACACAAAAATATAAAAACACCTTATAATTAAATTTTTTCTCGATGCCTCGGAGAGAGAAATGTTGTGATCGTTAAAAAAAAACCTTGAAATTTTTATAACCAAAAAAGAGGTTATATCAACGTCGTTTATCTGTATGTCAGTTTGTCTGTGTCTTGGCCTTTAGCCGAAACCATTTTACCTATAGGGATAAAACCTGGTAACCAATGTATTCATAAAAATCCTCAGCAAGTTTTTTGGAATTATATGTCTAAACCTAAAATGTAGGGTTGTTTATTGGAGGGAAACAAGATATAATATACATTTTTTCAAAATCTTCTGTTACGATTTGATTAATTTTGTATCTAGTCGTTGTTTAACATTACAAACACAATTGTTATTCTTGTTCACCATGAAAATGACTATGGGTAGGCCTATTATACATAAGCGTAATTTTACAATTTCATTATAAAGTTTTAGTACTATTAAATATAAAAATCTTTCAATTGAAATGTACTTTTATAAACTCAATAGTTTAAGAGCTATAAGCAAACATGTATATTTATCCATACATATATGTCTTTTTTGGACACTTTGAAATTAAATTATTTATTGTCATTCTCTCATTGTTTCAGTAACAGTGTATATTATTTTATCTATACTATTTGCGGGAGTGTTTATGCAACAATGTATATGATTTAGTTTTACAAATATTATGAGTGTTTAGTAAATGTTTATATTTTAAGATAAAAGAGAGGGTTAATCTTTGCTAAACACCTTACCATTTATGATTATATAATGATTGGAATTCAAAGATTTCCCCGGAAAACTAAAAAAAATACAATGGTTGTATATAATAATATAAATGTCAATTAAAACGGCTAATGAATTACAAATAAAAGATAATACAGCCTTAATTGAAATACTTTTTTTTCTCACCGCGTCTTAACACCCGTTCTGACTACCCACATGTAATCATACTTATAGCAAAGGAATTATAAAGGTAGATTGATGGAGGTCTGATCTCATAAAATATTATATACCAATTTAAATTAAACATTATAATTTAATTTTGATGTGTGAATGATTAAGAAAGTAAAATTTGTACCTTATAAAAAAGGTAAAAAAAACTGTTGTTTTTCATTGTTTTATAAGGATAATAATATCTTAATATTTCAATAATGTATTAATGCTAAAATGTTATGTAATTTATTTTTAGGGATTAAATTATTTGAGAGTAATCTACTAATCCTTCAGTTTAATCACCTTTATACCTTGACCTCGTGTCCTCACTTAGTGAAAGTGGACATTTGTTTGACCTTTTGAAATTTACTCGGTAATATTCTGGCTGTCACTTTGAATCCAAATAATTTTATATAATGCCTTAGTGTTGTGAAACTAGGTCGTTTCATTCCCATCCCGGAATAGCTTCAGTAGGTTCAAACCGTACCAAACTTAAACTTTAGATTGATATGAATGAAACAACTGTATTGAGCTTATAAACCGGGAGAGACCACGTTTATAGATGGATTAAAGTTTGAAGAACTTTATCTGACATTTACAAAAGTTACTAAAACTACTTTCATATATTCATACGTAAAGTTTTGCGTTATGGAGCTGTCACTTTTGCTAAATAATATCAATACCTCTAAAATAATACTAACAATACAACCAAATATTATCATTGATGACAGTGAAAATATATATTGATACTTTATAAATATTTCCTTCCACCAGAATTCAACTAAAGCTTGTCTCCTCTAAACCAAAACCTCCATTACAGCCTCGGTATTCAAAGTAACAACGCAAACAATTTGATAAATTTATTTTTAAACGAAAATATATTTAAAATAAAATATAACGAATTCTAAGAAGCTAATTGTATGCAAATCAACAACAAATATTTTATTTATCTATCAAATAACATGATGACCAAGTCCATTTTTTATTAAGATAAATTAACTTGGGAATTTATTTTTTATCTTATTTTAAACACCACGTCGTATTACTGGTCTGGATTATGCGGATTTTAACTATACTAACTGATTAGGTAGAGATGAGAAAGGTAGAATTTAGTTATAATGTGCTCACATTTATAAGGAAATAGAGAAAGAAGGAAACCATTTAGAAAACAAACCCAACTGGGATTTTATACCCAAACTTTTCATCATCAGAAAATTAGATTGGATGAGAATTACATTTATTGCGCATGTCTACCAATTTGAATTTTTTTTATCTTAAATTTTTAAACGTTAATGTTATAAAGATGTTCACAATATAAACTTTATTTTAGGGCTGATTCGATTAACTGTTTTTTCAATTATGCCGATGCCTATTACTTGTCGATTAGTCTTATCACCCATGCCAATTATTTGGTTTAATTAACTTTAAATACTACAAAGATAATAAATATTAATAGTAATACTAAAATATCAACTTTTCGCGTTGGCCATTTCTATTTTGTTCAATATAAGCCTATTAGGTTTGATTATGCAGTGTTAATTGCAAACTATAGTTAATTAAATATATATGTAAATTCACCATATAATTGGTTTAACCACATTTTAAAGATAGTTATTCTTGGTCTAAATGATTTCACAATTTAAGTAGTATCAACTGATGAATATTTTTAAGTATTAAAATAAAGATAAACGCTGAATCCATTATGTAGTTTTGAATCATCTGATAGTTCGTTAATTTTAACTTCCCTGGAATCTTTTCCAGTTTAAGCGTCCTTTGAATTTACCCCAGATTTAGCTTCCCCTGAATATTACCCAGTTTAATATTTCTTGAATATTCCCTAGTTTAAGCTTCCCTTGAATATTCAAAAATTTTAGCTTCCCTTGGATATCCCCCAATTTAAGCTTCTATTGAATATCCCCCAAGTTTTGCGTCCCTTGAGTATTCACAAGTTGTAGCTTCTCTTGAATATTCCCCAGTTTTAGCGTCTCTTGAATATTCACAAGTTGTAGCATCCCTTGAATATTCATCAGTTTTTGCTTCCCTTGAATATTCACAAGTGGTAGCATCCCTTGAATATTCCCCAGTTTTTGCTTCCCTTGAATATTCACAAGTTGTAGCTTCCCTTCAATATTCCCCAGTTTTAGCTTCCCTTGAGTATTCACAAGTCATAGCTTCCCTTGAATATCCCCCAGTTTGAGCTTCCCCTGAATATCCCACAGTTTTGCTTCCCTTGACTATTCACAAGTTGTAGATTATCTTGAATATTCCCCAATTTTAGCTTTCCTTGAATCTTTACTATTCCCCAATTTTGGTTTCTCTTAGATCTTTACATTTTTGGTTTCACTTTATTCTTAGCCAGTTTTGGATTCCCTAGACTCTTGCACGGTTTTTACTTTCTTTGACTTTTCCCCAGATTTATTTCCCTTGAATTTTCTCCAATTTCGGATTCCCTTGAAACTTCCACAGTTTTAGCTTTCTTATATCTTCCCTTTAATCTTCCCCAGTTTTGACTTCTCTTGAATAATCATTTGATTTAGCTTCTCTTGAATCTTCCTTTCTTGGTTCAGACGTCTGTTTGCTAGTTGATTTTTGGATGACCTTGAAAAGGTAATCTTTTCCTACTCATAACCTTTGCAATACAAATTCTCTCGCTCTCACTGACCTTTATATTTGCAACACAAACACACTTTACCTTTTACTCATCCCATTGTTATTGATGAAGGAAGTAGCTGTTTACTCAGTCACTAGCAGCCACACCACACACCCTTTTCTGGCAATATAACAAAGGACAATACTGTCTTACAAGAGTTTAACAATGATGAACTACCAGTATCTGGAATTTTTGGGCCCCGTTTACAAAAGAGCAGCTTTAATAAATAATAATTTATAAAATTGCCGATCATTGACTTATTGGGCCATAATTGTCCGATGGTCAGATTGATAATTGGCATCAATCCAGCATTTAAAAAAAATTAATTACTATAAGTTATTAACAAGCTATTATAAGATTATCCTAATTCAATGATAATAATAATAAATCATCTTAGCTNTCAATATACAAAATTATTCATTTTTAGTCACGCCAACTAACTAAACCAAGGTTCATTACAGAAAACCATTACCAAATTAATATGATAATCTTGTAATACAACTTAAATAATTATACTTTTTTTAAAAGGGCAATACATCTTGCTGTTAGATTTAGTTTTAATAAATGCTCAATGAAAAAATAAAAATTTAAGGATACAGAATCAAAAAAACAGAATTTTAAGGAAACTTACTGCATTCGATTGGAGAGAGCGTGTTAAAATCAGTTCAAATATCCCTCGGTACACCCAGCTGAAATAAGAGCCAAATTCCACCTGTGAGATACGGAATATCCCAGCAAACTCGCTGTCACTTAGCCAACACTGCCATTGTTATTCCATATAAGAAACATCACACACATAAAACACACTATTCGGAAGTGTCGTTAGGACTGATTTTATTGGAAATGATTAACGCATTTTACATTTAAAAAATGTAGTTTCATTTCAAAATAGAACATACATACTAACTTAATTCTAGAGAAACCCACATCAGTGGGCGCATGGACTAAGGTGCTACTCTTGCAATAGAGTATACTGCTGAAGGCTAGATTATCGGGGTTTGATCCTAGCTACGTGTACTGAGGGGTGGTTTATCCTAAATGGTTTTCCGCTCTTCTTCCACTCAAATAAGGGGGCACTTCCTCTAAATTCAATCTTTCTTATCCCAAACACATTATTGTAAACTGTAATTAGTACATAGACTTATAACACAAACGGGTAGTAAGACGCATTGCTAGAATTTTTTGATATCATAGATTCAACGCTCGATAAACAGATCTGCGACCTACTCGACGTATATGAGGTGTGGAAAAGAGGGGGAAAGGGGGGAAATATATGAAAGAATTATGTATGCAGAAGGGAGAATCCATAAATATATATCAATGAGGTGTGCTGGACCAAATCACTCATTCTGAAGGATGGCCGAAGAGAAGGACTTTTGGTAATTGAGACGAGGGTGTTTGTTGTGGTTTTCAATGGTTCAATATTAACTAGATCTCATAATCTTGTATTGGTTTTCAGCAATGAGCCTCATAGCCCCAGTAGGTTAAACCCACCTGTACTAATTTATTATGTGTTAGGAATGAGGAAAGCTACATTTAAAGGAAGTATATCAACATTTGCGTGGAGGGAGAGGGGAAATCCATTTAGGAAAACCCCCTTCAGAACACCCAACTCGGATCGAAACCCAGATCTCAGCGTCATCGGTAATCTGGTCAATTTTGAGTGATGCCCTAGACTTTTCACCCATCTTGACCCATAATGACCATATATCAACAATTTTATCAATGGTGTATCTCATGAATAGTCTCTCATGTAAGGATGAGGGGAGGGATAACATTGCAAAATTGGGATATGTGTACCACCCGTACCCCTTGGTATCTACATCCCAGTGAAGTGATCCCATTGGGTATTGTAGACATAGCCAAGTTGGTATACTGTGAGTTGGCTCAGGCTCAACGCTGAATAAAAGACGCCACTGTAAATTCTACACATTACGCTGTTTTACCTATGGCGCATAGAATGACAAAGACTAGTAGGATCATTTGCTGGTGAGGATATACCACTGCAGAATCTACTTATCGTTGTACTACAACAATAATTTCGTATAAAATAACAACTATAGGGTTAGCCACCCGCAAAGAGACACCACTATAATATAAACCACACGGCACGGTGCTTAACTACCATTGGCATGTAGAGTAACTATGAGACCAGGTTGGATGGTGGCGAGAAGACGTCATTGTATGATTATTTGCTGTCCAACACCGCCATTGGCGCTTTTATTGACTATGAGACCATATTTGATGGTGGCGAGAAAACGTCATTGTATGATTCTTATTTGTTGTGCAACACTGCCATTGGTGCTTTTATTGACTAAGACCACGTTGGATGGTGGCGATAAAACTTCATTGTATGATCCTTATTTGTTGCGCAACACTGCCATTGGCGCTTTTAGTTACTAAGACCAGGTTGGATGGTGGCGATAAAACGTCATTGTATGATCCTTATTTGTTGTGCAACACTGCCATTGGCGCTTTTATTGACTATGAGACCATATTTGATGGTGGCGATAAAACGTCATTGTATGATTCTTATGTGTTGTGCAACACAGCCATTGGCTCTTTTATTGACTAAGACCAGGTTGGATGGTGGCAAGAAGAAATAATACGATCCTCTCCACTTTGTAGCTATACCTTTGAAAGTATAAATAACAGGAAGTTGCTAACAAATGTGCATAAGCCTATTTAAGCCTTTAAACTCAAAAGATTAGTTCCATATATATCATACCACTAGCAAGCACCAGTGCTCAGGGCATAAAATAACATATATTCTTCCAATAATTTTTTTTTTTTTGCTCGTTTGCTAGGTATTGAGAAGGAAATCGAGAAAGAGGATAAATGTTGTAATAATTACACTAAGTGTTTATTGTTTTTTAAGTGGTCCTCAGAAATAAATTCACCAAGACAAAGAACTGGTATCGAGCGATCTTAGGGAAAAAATATTGTACACACATTTAAAAAAATCTGATTTTATTAATTGGTTTATTCATTCGGCTACAAATGTGTTATCTATGCGATCCCTTACAATTATAATAATTGTACAAGTGGCAGCAATAAGCAAACTACTGAGTCGAAGGTGGCTGTGTTATCTGATACTTCGTGATTTTATTAAATCACACATTTGTAGCCGAAGATTTCCGCACGTACATCACAGACTTTGCCTTAAAATAAGAGTGAAGAATGACCCTGAGCACGGGATGATTCCTGGAAAGCTCAAAAGTTAAAGCATTGGCGTACTAAGCCAAAGGTCCCGGGCTCAATATCTGCGCCCAGGTGTAATTTTTCAATTTTCAGAATAGGCTTAAGTATGTTTTCTTCATAAAATCAAACACATCATTTTGTTAATCACAACTCAACAAATATAAATTTAAGAGTAAATTGTTCAAATATATTTAAAAAAATTATAATTTAAAAAATGCATTATTTGTGAACTATCCTTAAATTATTTTTTATTTATTAAAACACAAACACGTTCTTATTTATCATGACAAACTATTTATATATTTCCATTTTAAAATCAAATTTCAACGTCTATTTCCAAAAAATTCAAACTGTCTACATATTGTCCTAAATAAAATATTCTTAAATTAATTTTTATTATGTAAATAAAGATATGTTATTATTGTTATTGATAATACAAAATGGTCACCCAATCACAATTTTGAACCAAAATGCTAAAGCCATTTTTTAAAATATTCAAACTAAAAATAGTCATTTATCATTTAACTACCCAGAACAGAATTTTCTCTCAAAAACAAGTACACAGCTTTATTTGTCATGTTCAACAACCAAAACAGATTTTCCCCCAAAAAACAAGTATACAGCTTCATTTGTCATGTTTATATCAAACACTCTCAAGATATACATTTTAAACAACACATCCATTTTTAAATAATTTCAAATTTTCCAAAAATCATTTATCATTAAGCGGACCTTTATAATTTTTTTTACCCAAAATCCAGCATACAGGATAATTTTTCGTGCCAAATCCTCCCAAGATACCTACTTTGAATCAAATCGTTAGAGCGATTTATAAAATATTTTAAGTTTTTGAAAAATCATTCAGAAGTAAAATATCAATAAATGCGTTTTTACACCAAAAACAAATATATATATATATATATATTGTTATTTGTCATACCACACATCTCCCACTCCACATTTTGAACAAAATCGTTGGGGCTATTTTCAAAATATTTAGAATTTTCAAAAAAAATTCACAAGTAAACCGCCCTTCAAAATATTTATCCCGAAAACTATTATTCAGTACTATTTGTCATGTCAAATAAATCCTAGATATGCATTTTTAATACAATTGCTATAACCATTTACGAATATTTCAGAAATCAATAAACTACTCATCACTTATCTAACCTTAATTACTAAAGTGCTAGGGTAAAAAAAATGTGTTATAGCCTTATAATATCTTAAAATCAAGATTGAACAAAATCCATGAAATTGTTTTGGATTCGTGACCAGATACAGACAGACAGACATAAATAGGGACAGACAGAATTGTAAACAATTTTTTTTAGTTCGTGTTCATATAAAAACGTAGACTCGTCATAAGCTTGAGATCGATTTCTTCACGATCACAATAATTTCTCTTGATATGAGGAAGTAAAAATAAAACATGATAAAAAATAATTATTTTAAAATAAAAAATAACCGTTATCACTGATTCCAATTCCACTGTTGTCAAGTGAATAATTAAGAAAAGCGAAACTCTGCTTGAAATTCTGACTCTAGCATAATCTTGTATCCAAAAGCCCAGTTAATCGAACTTGAAATGGGCTCTTGTGGACCACTTCGTTAAGCTGGCGAAGTTATTTCTACGACAAGGTACAGAGCTCCTCCAATCCTCTTATCCAAGGGCTTAGGAACTATGATCGACCTGGAAAAGTCTCACAAACGTTCCAAAGCCCTGTTCGAATAAGTAAAACGTTGATCACCAAAGATACACGGAAAACTGCAATCACACTAGCTTTTTTTTTTTACCTCTCCTTTAACATAAAGTTTATCAATGATTGAATATAAATGATGTATTAGAATAGATACATCCACATTATCATGGAAAGAGAATAGGAACACCACGGTGAGAAAATATGTGTAAATTACTTAAGTGCACTCGGTTGAGATTCCCATTTTACCCGAAAACGGCGACTAAGTACAATGGGATTTTAAGGCTCTATACCACCCGACCTTCACTGCAGATCCATACAAAATCCTTAGGATAATAAACCTATTTGTAAGTACGTAAATAGATTATGATAAAATATCTTTATACAACCACATTTCAATTCATTTGATGTGTAAATTTTACTTTTGATAGATAATATAATTAACTATAAAATAATACTCACAATATTATAAAATAATATTGATCTTGACCACAATTTTTTTTTTTTTTTTTTTATTTTTTGA
>CABFOV010008104.1:14887-25019 GCA_902141375.1 Timema poppense
AGAGAGAGAGAGAGAGAGCACTACCCACATTTTATTCATATTATATAGCAATACCCACATTTTTCTCCTTTTCGATGGCTTATGGTGATAAGTTTGTGTGTATGTGTGTGTGTGTATATATATATTCATACACACACACAAATAGTGTATGTATTTTTTCCCCTCCGTTTTAAGAGTCTGACTTGGTGAGCAAAGGGGGGTCACCCTAAAAATATAATATTTACGTTTAAAAAATGTAAGCCAAATCGCAAAACAAATGAACAAATGATCCCTCGACAATATAAATGTTGTTGGGATGCCCTAGATGTAATCATCCCATTATCAACCAGTCCTTGCTTTCAGCGAGTTTATTATTATTGTTTAGGGGTGTATGTTTGATTAACAAGCGTGCTTACATTTCTAAACTTAAGGAAAAATAATAATAATAATAGTGTTTATGTTCGGTTTTAATTAAAAAGTGTGGGTGAAGCTTCATATTCAATATTGATGATTTTGAGTAGGATTGTTGACGAGCTTGCATTCGTCACACAAATTGTTGTTTTGAAGCTCAAACAAGCTGTTCAATCTTAGAGAAAATACCGAAAATCAAGTTTTCTAAGAAAATGTTCGGTCTCTGTAATATCTTTCTATTTTAAAGACTGAGCTGATATATTTCAACGTTATTTTATTTACAGTATTATGCTATATTTATTTGTGTTGTCAGGTTTTATTTTAAAATGTGCCTCAAATTAATGTATGAACCAAATAAATGTGAAAATGAAGTTCACCTGCTGGAGTGAGTGCCTTGCCCACTTAGATAACTTCAAAACAATCTTATCCCGCCGTTTTTAGTTCATATTTTTAACACAAGGGGTATTTAAGGCTCTAATTTTTAGGATGGGTGTTATGAGGGTGTTTGGGAGAAAAAACACCCGAATTAACGGTTAGAGAGGTTGGGAAAACCACTGACAAATCATACCGACTGAGACTTCACATCGCGTGAACACCTATTTTTGAACCCCACTGAGATTTGGACAAAAGTTTTTCATGGATTTTTTGGTCCTCTTTGGACGCATGACGTAAATCAATTATCATTGTCACGACCACTGTCATATAGTAGGCTTCTGGTAGGTTCTCCATCTACAAAAGTTACCAAAACTATGATTATATATTCACTGAATAAAGACCTGTCTACCAAAGGGTCTGTAATATTATTGTATTAGACTTTTAAAAAAGTAGAACAAAATGAGCAGAACATTCTTGAAAGAGAAGTGAAATTTTACTTGACTCCATTGTTTGTGTTAATGTCAAAACATGGAACAGGACCTGATAAAAAATGTGACTATAACATTTAAGTAATAATTGTTCAAAATGTAGGGCTTTGTACTTTATCGGGGAGTTTGAGAAAAATTCTGGACAAACATACGTGATCATCGTGTGCTGAACTCCTCCCCACCCCCACCCTCTCTCCTCCCCAAGGTCATCTCCCTGCAAAAATAAAGGATGCGGTGTATCGCACATACTTTTATTCTATTAAGTCTTAAAGTAGAGACATTTACCCAAAATTCGTAAGATTTTTGAAACGAAATAAAATACATTATTGCATAAAAACTCCCATCAAAAAGCATAAATGAAATAATACACACAGTTACAGAAACGTTGTGAAAAGAGTAGCAAATCTGTCCACCAAAGAGCATAACAATCAATTACATATTTCAAATTACTCCATAAAAAATATATGCCTATGTTTGCTTATAGCTCAGAAACTATTGGCTTTATAAAACTATATTTCCAATTACAATACTTTTATTTTTAATAGTACTACAACTTTACAACGATAATTTACTTCATATTGCGGGGATATCAAAATTGAGATTTCCGCCTCTCTTAATTACCCTTAAAGTCATTTTCATGGGGAAGAAAGAGCTGCCATTTTGTTTGTAATGTTAAACAATGCCTAAGTATAGAATATAATAAAAATAGTTAGAGTGGATTTTTAGAAAATCAATTTGTTATCTTTTTCTCTTCAGTGCCATAATTTTAGAGTTTGATATATAATTCCAAAAATCCCTCGTGGTAACCCTATGAAAACACTAGATACCCAGTTTTAACTCGCTTGGTAAAATTATTTCGGCACAAGTCTGAGATCAGCCAGACGGCATCACGAAAACAACTTATTTTCTGTTTCACGGGGTCATGAAACGTCATTGTATCTTATCGAAACAATCAAGACACCGTATGGCTCTTCGTCAAGGCAAATGATCTTTAGCTCTAACTTTCGTTAGATAATATCAATAGCTGTAAAATAATATTAACAATAAAGTAAAATATTATAGTTGTTGAACGCAACAACAAAAATATCTTTTCGTTCCTACCGGAATTCTAACTTAACTTGCTCGAGTATTATGGCACAAACGTGGCTCGTAACTGCCGCATAATTAACTAATTAACAATATAATCTCATGTGTCGCTCGTGTGTGCTTCCTTCCTTTGTGAGGCGAATTGCAGCTATCCGGAATGTGTGACCCGTGCGTTTAATGAGTGGGGGGTGAGAGGGACTCTGCCCCAATTTGGTAGTCGGGGCTGTTGGGTATGCACGGCGAGGGCTTTCGAAACGTGCCTGTCCGACAAGACGTCAGGGAATGTTCGACAGCGGCCACAATGGGGGTCTACAACTCGACAGTTGAATGGGTTGTATAGGTTCTTGTACATCAATGTGCTTGTCCGTTTTGAGCAAATACTCCCATGTCTTGAATCTCGCCACTCTCTCACTCAAATGTCTTGTTTTTTGTTTGTTAATCCACTTAAATACAAGAATGCTAGTAGCTTCAGCCTGAATCAGATTATATCTAATCATGATTTTAACTGTAAATTAATATACACGGGATCGCATTTTGCTAAGAATATCCTTTAGTTTATATAGCGATTAAATACTTTAAAAAACAACCTTTCTATAACTTTCAAAAAGATCCCTCCCTATCTAAATCGCACTGTAACAAGGCGTGTTTAAATAAATGCCATCAACATCCCTCCTCCCCTTATCCCCTCGCCTGGTTTTCCCGTACTCTTCCGTACCTCCACATCGGGAAGTGTTCTCCTCAAAATGATTTTTTTTTTCGATCAACTTTTTATGCAAGTATACTTCTCATTATAATTGTATGTGCACTAACACACAGTCGCAAAGGTGATTAACTGAAATAATGTTCAACACAACAATTGAGTGTTCATTATTTCACTATACGGGGGATCAGGGAACGCCTCTATTCTTGACGTGTACAACAAAGTTAGGCTACCCGCACTGGTGGTTACGTGAGTTAAACAAGTCTCGAGGAGGTTCAGATTCGTATCTCGACTGAGTGCATTGGGAAGGTGGGCGGTTTTTGAAATGTGATATATCACTGTTAACTTACCCCCCTCATCACCTAATTCACGCTAATGTGGTTGCTTTTCCTTTTAAAACAACCTGTCTAGTTCCCTTCCCCTCGCTTAAGCCTTTGATAATTTTGGCGTTAAACGAAACAATTATAATAAAATGCAATCGGGTTACAAATACGGTACACAAACTTAGGAAAGGGGAAAACATGCGCCCACAACGTTCACGGAATATCATTGTCAGGTGATCACCTTGTCGCGAGTGTCTTCCTGGTCCTCTTGACGTATTTGGCACATCACAACTCATACCGTTAAACAACCGACCGTCCCGTTTCTTCCTGGGTCGACCACGTGGGCCGGACCTCTGTTTACAAGACTAGTCGGGCTAACTCGCTGTCTCTTTAAGTCTTGATAGATTCTGCTGTGCTTATACTTGATTTCAAAAAAGAGGTTAGTGAAAGTCGTGATTAGGGAACGCTGAAAAACTAGTGGTGGTAGGCTAGGCTGAGTGGCTTCTCGAAAATAGTAACCAATAGGTATTCACATAAACATAATTCTTTGCTACAAGTTGCCAGTTTGTATAGTTTATACATAAAACACTAGTTTTGTTTAAAAAAGAACCCTAGTAATATATTGATAATATAATACTCATGCACGTGCTGTCTTATAGTTTATTTCTGATGGTCATGCGACGTTGCACAAATCGCTCCTATAGTGATATAAATTCAGACCCTGCATGCGAAGCTTCTCTATGGATCCATTCTGTAACTCTGTTCGCGACACACTATTGAGTTTGTGGAGGAGAGCACTTTTGTCGTGTTTATCTGTGAGGTACAGTCTGAATTTTTATAGGAATAACCTAATCTGAAAGCTGGAAATGTATCAATTTGTCAAGTCATGTGAACTTCAGCTTTCACTTTTGATAGAAATTATCATAAACTCATTAATAGGATAATAAAATGTTAGCAATGTTGACAGCGAAAAAGTAAA
The DNA here is from genome assembly GCA_902141375.1 of Timema poppense. NCBI lineage: Eukaryota > Metazoa > Arthropoda > Insecta > Phasmatodea > Timematidae > Timema > Timema poppense. The sequence continues at coordinate 19,229 of CABFOV010008104.1, forward strand.
TTTGTATTTTATAAAAGGTATTTCCTTACTTACTCTACTGTAGCTCTGTTCTCTATGGACCTAACCTTGGGCCCTACACATGTGCGGTTGCGCGTCTCTACACCATCCAGAGGAACACGTGTGCATCGTGTTGTTGGGTCGTGACTTGTTGGATAGGAAGGAAGGAAATGAGACCTGACACATAGTATCTTCCTGTCTAACTCCCGCTTACCTGAACAGGTTCATTCACCTGTTTGCTACTTCTCAACCACTGGTATTGTTAACCTGTCCTACCGGCATGGCTTACAACACGTGTGGTGCGCCTAACTCAGACCTGAGAGACCGCTTTTCAAACCCGACCTCTACCAATTATGGTGTTTTCCCACCTAACTCAGACCTGAGAGACCGCTGTTCAAACCCGACCTCTACCAATTATGGTGTTTTCCCTACCTCTCCAAGACAGATGCCAGTTTAGTTCCTTTTACTCACAATCTCCATTTCCCCCCCTTTAAATGAAGCCTTTTATAACCTCATGCTAAGGAGGTTATGTAACCCCGGACAAGTTTCTGTCATTCAATGTGGGATAATTAAGTATTGACATATTGTAAAAATAACCTTTTTTAATATCAAAGTTCATTTTGTGAAAATCAAAATAAAACATTAGTCTAAATTTGGTTTTAAACAAGACCCAAAAAAATAAATCACCAAAAATCTGATTAGCTTCCATAAAACTTAAACCTATTGTACTAAACAAACAAGTGGTATTAGGCTATCATCGATTAACTATAAAAAAAAACCTCTTTGGCGGAAAAACTCCAGATAAATATAATGTTACAAATTGACACAATATTACTATTTGTTTCTTGCAAATATGAAAAATAATAGCTTCAGGACACGCGGATTGGCTTGGAGAGAGGATGGAAGAGTCACGCGTGAAAAACATTTTCACCCTCAACCTCCTATGCCTCACGTCAATGACAACGTGGGTCTGTTTATGAAACTGGCCGAACTTAGGTTGGGGTAGTCCTGTATTTAAAATAGCACCGCACTCTAGACGTGCCAAGTCTGACTATGAAACTGGCCCTATGAAGCTAATTTGAACGACAACAGTTCGTTCCCTGCGTATTAATTTCTATGCATTTAAGTAAGGACTATTATTATTTGAATGAGCTTTATATTCTCGGCCCTTAACCGTTTGAACACCGCTGTGGGTGGGTGTTTGCTTCGAACTCCTATCTATTTATCTCCTCCTCTTCCCTCCCTCTCCCTGACCCTTATCACTCGCTTGCTTAAATTATTATTATTATTATTATTAGCACCGCGTCTTACTACCCGTTAGGGTTATACGCACTTGCTTAAATCACGTATTCTTTTAATCCATTCGGCGCTTTCATCATGTCCGAATAAATATGTTTGCCTCTGGAAAAGTTTGAAACTTTACATATCTTTACGTTAGTGATTTAAACGCTTTTTTTTTAATCTGTTGCCAAGTTTGCAACGATGTCCGCGCTAGCAAGCAAATTTGGGTATTATTTAAAAAAAATATATATATATATATATATATAACGTGATCAGGTAGAACTTTTTTGTTTTAAAATATTCATCTAGAAAGTTTCGCCCGTAGGAGCTACAATAAGAAACGACAGGAAGGGCGGTTTGTATTTGACTGCTATAAAATTGACTAGATCTACTTTCAACCATGCTTACGTGGTAATATGGTTTGCAGCTGTCACTTTTGATAGATATGATCAATAGATTCAAAATAGCACTAATTTGATAAAATATCAATTTTAATAGCATAAAAAAACTATTTTCTAAAAGATTGTTTCTATGTAGAGTTAGATTAATTCTAAGGCGAAAGGCTAGCACACCTGACTTTCCCAGATTTACTCTTAAGGGTTTCGATTCAGACTGACTATTCTGCTGTCCCTAAAAATCCCTCCCCATCCTCTCACCCATCCTAACGTCATTTTAGTTTTCAATCTACTCATACATTTTCTTTAGGTTAGAGGAATTTGAGTCACAGATGTTATGTCTTGTGAGCGTGCTGATGCGTTTAGGCCATGATAAGTGATGAAGACCCGTAGGAGGAGCTTATTACCGGAAGGAAAATTTGAGACAGCCTCTTTCGCTGGAGAGTTGCCATGTTTCAATCACACGGGTCCGAACTATATTTTAGAGACATCGTGGCGTGGAATTAGTTTTCTTACTTTTGAAATATCTGTTAATTCTAATTCTTGGAAATTTGCTTTAGAACTGGGGGCCCTAGCTATGATCTTAGGGCCAGTTTCAAAGTCAGACTTAGTACGCCTCAATTGTGGGGCTATACCAAATACAAGAGGACACCTATCTAAGCCAGAATGGAATGGGCCAATTTAATTTGAGTTTAGGTAGGTGTCCTCTTGTATTTGGTATAGCGCCGCACTTTAGGTGTACTAAGTCTGACTATGAAACTTGCCCCTAGTCTCGATAGTTAACTAATCTCCTTGTATACGCGCTACAAGCAGTTCAGGTTGAATGACGGTTTGACTGACGTCCGAATCTCGACTATATGGCCGTAAGATATTCACCATCTTTTCCGGTCTGTGTGTAACCGCGGAGCTACCATTAAAAAAATACATATGTATACATAAAAATACTCTATCGCTGCATTAATCACCAATACACACGTCTTATATGCAAACACCCGATATCCTCGTCAACGTCCAGCATGTGCTATGTGAGTCTAACGCCTTACACAGTTTTTTTTATCTTTCACTTCTTAAAATTCCCACACAATCCTTAACGTGGTTAATATTTAAATACACACTATAAATATGTTATTTCACCTTCCGATTTTTGTTGACTTTAAGTTTAAGAGAAGTTGACATCTGTCCATGTTTATTTTCTGTATCCTGTTTTTGACAGGCACATATTACGATGGGGGTGAGTTGGGAGGGAGAAAACTCCAAGGACTATATTTTAATTAATTCGAAATCACTGCTGATGAGAGTGTATTATTCAACGTCACTTTTTTCGCACCACGTGACGACCATAAATATTTTACCCCGTCGTGATTTGAACGAAAAAAATCTCAGAGTTAATTTGAGCGTTCTCTAAACCTTTTGGTTGCTGCCCTACACTTACACCAACTTGACAGAAGCGCTAAGTCAATTAAACACAAAGAGCTCTAATCGCTAATTTTTTTAGCACCGCATCTTACTACCTGTTCAGCTTATACACCTATGCACTAATTACACTAATGGGTTGGGGAATAGGAAGGCTTAATTTAGAGAAAGTGCGCCCGCATTTTCGTGGAGGGATAGTGGAAAACCATATAGGGAAAACCGCCCTCAGTGCACCCGACAGGGATTGAAACCGATCTTCCCGTCTTCGGCAGTCTAATCCAACACAAGATTAGTGTGTTAGACCACGTGGTCTCCTATTTATTTAAAACAACTAATGAATTCGGCCAAATTAAAATGACCTTAAGAGACATTGGGGGAAACGAAACGTTCTCATCATATATAAACAACAGACACCAAAGTTATAGGTCTCTTTGATAACGCATATTAACGATTGTAACCAAACGAGAAGTCTCCCACATGAAAATTAATTTCACTAAAAAACTCTTTTTTTAATCTACATTTAAATGGCAATAAAGACGTATGTATCCTGCGCAATGGAGGCAATTTTTGCTTGTTCGCATTTAAAGAAATATTGTAATCATGGATTACATTATATATATTTTTATGACAAATTAATTCAATACTCGTATTTTTTATTTTCATTTCATTCCTTCTGGTTCGTACTCGAGTTTACCAAGTTGTCTTTCTTACGGTTTACAAGGTCTTCAATTAACATAAATGGCAAGACAAACAGAAATAAGTTTTACAGCTTTAGAACGTAAAAAAAAGTCTCAATATGGACGAAATTTAACTTTATTATTATTATTATTATTACTATTATCATTACGTGCACCGTGTTTTACTCCCGTCCGGGATATCCGAATATTTACTTTACTAGTGTAGAGATGAGGAAGGTCTAATTTTAGAGCAAATGTATTCTAATTTGCTTGGAGGAAAAGCAGGAAAACCCACATCCGGCCGGGATTCAAAACTTTGACCTTTCTTCTCTCAGCAAACTTGTTCAGAGTAGGTTGACACCTTTGACCGCGTGCCCATCTGTGTTATTGACTATTGTGTTATGTTATCCGCATTGCTACGATCAGTCTAAAGTGATGGTTGCAGAAGATACCAATTGAATTATGAATAGTTTATAAGAAAGTAGATTTACTTTTGTAACTGCCATATAATATATATATACTTTCGTACCGTGATTCATCCATAGCAGCGTTTTCAAACCGTAGTGCTGCGATAGGTCAGCAGGTGTGCCCAGGGAGTTCGAGGAAAGATCCAAAATAATCGAAGAAAAACTTGAGAGTAATAAAATAATAATTATTTTTAAATCCATGACCAACATTATTTTTAAAAATAACATAATTATTAGAATGTTAACTACTGAACTCCCAAACCCAATCTTAATATTAGTTTAAAGAAAATTAAATATCCTTAAAAATGTATGGTGTGCCTTCAAAATTTTAATGCCGTGTGCCGTTTGATGAAAAAAGGTTGAAAATCGCTGCTCTATAGTCTATATACCTTACCCACGGAATGTCTTATTTGTTAAGGAGCGCTTACATAAATCTATCACGACTTCAAGGTACTCCGGAAATTCTCTTGCCCCACAAAAAACAACTTTTTATCACTTTAGAGCTACCCTGAAAAGACCTAATCGCATGTTGGCTCCGTAAGGAAAACTTTTTTTCTTTTTTCTTCTTAAAGGAAGAGAGTTGTAGAAAAATAAGAGATGGAGCGCGAGTGTCGGAATGAACGGGTTGAAAAATGGTCCCAAGTGACAAGTGTAGGGCACTCAGGATTCTATTTTTGAATGGAGGTGGGATGCGCAAGTTGGGCGGCGCTTGTTTTCACTCGCCCCGTCTCCTCCGCTCGAAACAGTTCAACAGATAATAAATATGTTAAATATTATATTTTTGGCAACATTAGTTGGGTTTTTCGACGGGGGTGGGGGTGGGGGGCGGAGGGACGATCCTTTTTTATGTAAACATATACAATTATTCAAAATTTGGCTAATTGTTGATAGTGTTAGTATCTTAGTAAATAAAATAAAATTGAAAAAATATATATCTTTGGTACGGGAATCAAACCCAGGATGAATCCTGGCTATGTCAGTTATACATAAAGTTGGCGTGGTTAGTCATAAGGTCTTACGTTTAGTTACCATGTCCAGGTGTCATTTTTCAACTTAATTTAAATTAATTCCTATGAAAGGCAGTCTATCCGATACAAATGATAATTTCACCCCAATTCTTAGTACCTAATTATAATCCTTAACGAGTGGCCGGGGTTTGATCCTAAACTATCTTATTTCGGGTAAAGGGTTCAACAGTTACTAAATTTAAGGCTAGTATCATAAATAAAATTCATATATGATCCCCTTATTTTCACTTCAAATTTATTAAAGCGATCCTCATTATTTTTTTCAACAAAATGTTATTTAGTAATTTTCCTTTTATTTAACATTCCAGCCCTGCAACCTATCATCAAATTGTTCTCGCTCCCACACTTAGAGAAACGCCGTTATTCTACTGTAGTTCATCATCCCCTTGACAGCACACAACTTTTCTGTCTCGTGCGTGTGGCTGGCTTGCAGTGTTGAGCGTTATTAGGAGCAAACGTCTGGCCTGTAGTCATCTTTCAAACTCTATATAGTACGCTCAACCGTTCGAGACTGACGTCTCTACAGCCACATT
>CABFOV010008105.1:0-21208 GCA_902141375.1 Timema poppense
TATCATTGTATGTTTTATCTAATACTTTGACTTTAATTAAAAATAATGCTATGACGCATTAACAATCACTTCTTATATTCAACGTTTTGCATTCTAATTATCCGTATTATCAAGCATTATCTAAGTCTGTATTATTTTATCATATCTTAAACTCCTTACGAAAGATTATTTTAGAATGTTTTCTAAAATGTCTGTTAGAATGGTTGTACTTCCTTCCGAGTGCACCTCACATTTGCAAAGGGGCTTTGCTAGTCGACTATATTTTCCAACCAGGTATATATAATGTGTACAAATATTTGGTTCGGGAAAACCCTACAAACAGTTTCAATGTTTAGATAGCTTTTATAAATTGACTATGTTTGTTTTAAGGTAAGGTGGCAAGTATACCCACCCACACACACCCACACACACACACACACATTCATATATATATATATATATATATATACACACACACAGTCAGACAGGCGTTCATTATTATCTATAAATTGTGACGGTAGATTGCTACCCATTGATAAATTGAAAAAATATTAATTATTTTAGAAATAACCGTTCTATTCTTTGAGCCACTTAGAACAACAGAAAAAAGAGTTTTATTTTAATATCATGTAATGTTCTCAACTATATTTTGTCAAAATAATATATAACTCTTACATTAATTCATAATTAATATTGAATTAAATAACTTTAATTTAATGTCCGCAACTATATTTTGATGAAATAATATATAACTTTTACAAAAAATCATAAGAAATATTGAATACAATTTTAAATATCATTTAATGCTCGAAACTATATTTTGTTGACATAATACAACAGGACAGCCAGATTCAGATTTTGTGTTGATTATAGACGGTTAAATGCAATAACTACCCCAGACGTTCATCCCCTACCTAATTTGTTGGAAACGATCAAAACCATGTCTGAATGTAAAGTATTTTGTGGCTGGACATGACTAGTGGCTACACACAACTATGTATTAATCCCGACGACCAAGGAAAAACGTATTTTATAACTATAACAGGGTTGTACAAATGTGTTTTTGGATGCCCTTTGGTCTCAGAAATGCCCCGGCTACGTTCCAAAGACATGTGGATGGTATATTGTATGAGTTAACACCTACTCAAACACTGGTTTACCTAGAAAACATAATAGTTAGCAAGGACATGGTAGAACATGCCGAAAGACTGCGGGCAGTTTTGAATCGTTTATACCAGTCCAACTTATCCTTACATATTGATAAATGCCTCTTCACGGCCTCTCAGGTACATTACCTAGGTCATTATATAAGTCACGAAGGATTAAAATGTGATCCTCAGTTAGTCGAAGCCGTCCAAAATTATCCCATTCCAAAAAATGTCAAGGAGCTTCAATCATTTTTAGGGCTGTCAAACTTTTATCGTAGGTTCATTGAAAATTATGCCAGGAAAGCACAGCCCCTAACTAAGCTGCTCAAAAAAGGAGCAAAGTTCGAGGGGACTCCAGACTACAGTGACGCTATGGAAAATTTAAAAAACGCATTGACTTCGTATCCAGTATTAATTTTCCATGATTTTGAAAAACCATTTATCTTGTCTACAGATGCTAGAAACCATGCACTTGGTTATGTGTTATCCCAGGAGGTTTAGGGTAAAGAACACCCTCTTGCTTTCACATCCTGCCAACTGAACCAAGCAGAAATTATACATAGCACCACGGAAAAAGAACTTCTAGGAGTCCTGTGGAGTGTCAATAGATTCCGTTGCTAGCTACTGGACAAACCCTTCACAGTAATTACGGATCATGCCATGCTTAAGTGGTTATTAGGTCTAAAAGACCCTAGCGTTCGATTAATGAGGAGGAGCTTACGTCTTAGTGAATATGTAGACACGGTGTGTTATCGACCAGGAAAATTCCATGGAAATGCTGACGGACTTAGTATATCTTTCTAATCCAGTTCTAAAACGGGGTAAAGTAAAAAAATTCTAACTCCAGTATTAGGGACTGTATTTAATGTTGGAAGTGTTGTCACCGGTAACCATTGAGGTGCAGCTGCCCTTTCGCACTACTATTGTTCTCAAAAATAGGGTTAAGCCATATTTGGGTACGTTATTCCCTGTAACTTGTGACAACGACGCTGAGGTGCGGCCAAAAGGTCGTCCGAGAAAGACACCGCTGGTTCCCGAGGATGCCAGTATGTCACGTGGTGGCTTTAGCAGTGGTTCGAGTTTCGATGCCAGCCGACCCCGTCCAGTCACGTTGGAGAACCAGCCTGCCAGGATAAAGAAGGACACCAACTCCCCAACGTCATCGGAGCACCCCTCTCATTCGTATAACCTCCGAATTTGGAAGTAAAATGTTCGCTTTAGTGTTTTATTTTTGTTTATTTTCCAATGCGTTAAGTGAAGCAATGAAAATTAGTGAATTACCTAATGGAGTCATAATTGAAAAGAAAGGAAACATAGTTTTGTCTGATAGCAGTTTTAAGGTAGTAGTAAATTTTGACTTGAATTAACTGTTTAACTTGTTAAACAAAACTGTTTTAGCATTCTATATTCTGATGATTTGTATGAAAATTATCAAAAACTTGAAGGTTTGGACCAAGATGTTGATGATGTTGTTTCTAATATGAATAGGCATATTTTAGTAATGAGAAATTTAGAATATAGAGTTGCAAACAATTCAAAATCATCCAACAGCTTGATAAGGAATATCTCTCTCACCTCAATGTAATTTATAATGAGCTCAGCAAGAGTGTAGATGGACTACTTACACGTAATTAACTCTCACGTTGATTTAAACAATGTAATGCTTAGGATAAGTGTATGTATAGCAAATGCTAGATTAGAACATAATACTCTAAGACAATTCATAGAATTAAGTTCAAACAACAAGTTAAGTATTGGACCTATAACTCCGAGTGTTTATTTGAATATATTAAATTCAATAGAAAAAATATTAAATTACCTTTGACCATAGTTGTAAAAATGAAACCAGAGTATTTACATGTTTCTTATGGGCTGTCCACTGTAAAATCCATAGTAAGTGATAGTATTTTACAAATAATAATTGGTATGACTCCAAATACTTTAAACTGGAGAATAGTGGTGTCATATTAAATGCTAGTAACTGTGACATGAATAGTAGAGATTTCAAGGTATTAGCTTCAGTTCATTTTACATTGTATTTTCAAAATAAATTACCCCTAATATATTTTCCAAATTTAGGAAAACTAAGTTGTGAATCGAATTTAAATATTTTTGGATCGTTAATTTTTCTAGGTAACTAGTGAACGAGATTAATGCCTTTGTTAAACAATAAATTAATCCAATTGACTTTAATCAAGTAGTAAAGAAAATAAGGTCCCATAGCTTAAAGGAACACCCTAGAACCTTGTCTATAGTATTAGGCTCAACTATAACCCCTTTGGTTTGTTTATTATTGTTGCTGTAGTAGTCTTTAATTTAAAGGGTTATTAGTTAAATGTTTGATTAGACCTGCTCCTAAAATTGCACCCCCGATATCTGAAGGCACATTCTATTGTTGTTACCATGCCAGAATTATCCAGCTACTAGTGTTAAGGGTAGTCAACACCTAAGTCAAATAAGTGTCTCATAGATGTTCCACTTATTTTTCGGTGGTGGGTGTGTGATGTAAGAGCATAATTATTTTAAGGTTTATTCTGGCAAGAGGTTAAACCACGCTTGTATATTTCCTTGGAAGTCAAGAGTATTGGGTTGCCTTCCTGTTGAGAATAGCATATATAGATTCATCCTATTGACGAGTGAGCACGCGGCGACCGATGGACCTTCCTGGCGTGTGAGAGATCAATATCATCAGTTTAGGTGATAGAATAACACTTTCTTTTTTAGTGTTTGGACCCATGGTGAGTACATGAGGGTTGGTATCTAGCACGTCTTACGAAATGACGATATGAAATGCGATCTTGTGGCTCACCCCACAGGAGGGTCGATCGTGGGTCTATAGAAAGGTTGCGAGACTTTTATCGTGCCTGTTCCCTCGTCATGGGAGGTCTCTCCGGTTACTCATGAAGAATTTTAACATCTGACAAGATTAATAAATATATCTTATTGGCCTAACTCGCAAGTCTACTCCCTACGAATCATCCATTCCAACCCTTACCACTCAGGGTCCATCCTAACCATGTAAGTCCCTAAGGTGACCCGTTAGGGCTGTGGCGGGGTTGCCTACTGGGCACCCAGATAAAACCAGTGACCTTACGTAGCTGTAGTTTTTTTTATTATTGGACTACAATGTAAACTTAGAAATCACCGGTCGCTATACGTATAACCGTTATTGATACTTACAATTTGTAAAATTAGTTTAAGACGCTCGTACATCTCAATATGTGATTATTAAAACTTCAACATACATACATACATAAATACATATATACATACATACATACATACATACACACACACACACGCACACACACACATACACACATACATACATACATACATACATACATATATACATACATACATACATACATACATACCTTTCCCTTACTGGGTAGGCAAGAAACTGTGCTCTTAGCTCTAATAGTAACTCCATACTTAACGGTGTACACAGGCTGCTAGGGACAGATATATTCCGATAGAGCGTAGCTCTGTCAGTTTGTCGTGCTCGTGACGGTCCGTTTAAAGAGGGAGACAGTATCATTACCTCTCACTCTCACTTAACTTCTCACTCTGAGTACAAATAAAAGTAAGGAAAGAGGGGATTAGTAGCCCAACAGGAAATGTTTACAGAGGGGTTTGGTGTAATACAATACTATCGTTAGGACAACTACTTTTAACTACGCCTAGCTCAAGGGTGGATCCAAGGCTAGCTTTAGGGGTGAATTGGTTTTAACTAGGTTCCTTCAAGGGCAAATTCAATAATTATGATTAATAAAAATTTTAATTTATAATATAATAATAATAGTATTGTGAGCTTAACAAATTAGTTGAAATTAACAATTAATATAATAATAATAATAATAATACACAGTCATAAAAGCTTTGAATAAACAAATAAATTCACTTTTATAACTAAAATATTTCCAATGATTAAGATTTTATCAATTTTTTTTATCTAACCCGTAAATAAATTTATATAAAATATTTTAAATCAGGATTGAGACCCTTAAATTATATCATTTTTTTAAATCAGCTTATTAAAATTAATTAAAAATCTTTTAGAATTAATTTGTTATTTGCGTTACATCTATGGAATATCATATTTAATCATCAATAAATTTATAATTAGTTATACACACTTATGAAGATTCTGAAAAGACTTGCTTTATGCTACCATGTAAAAACAATCAATGGGAGTAACTGTGCAAAATTTTAATAGCTAAAATAAATATCAGCCCCTATGTTAATGAGAGCAAACATAATTAATCGACTATGTATGTAACTAATTATTATTGATTTTGTCATGATAAGAACAATAAAGTAAAATTAATTTAGTAAATTAAACAATTTGTGCATCGCTAAAAGACATAACCCCTCCCCCATTACTAATTCCAAAAAGTCAAGAAATAATTTAAGGACTTAAAGCCTTCTATAACTTAGGCCTTGGGCGCAGCTAGGTAAACTATTTGGCAGTCATGTGTAGAGGTATAGTATACCTCACGGGCTGAACATATAAGTTGCTACTTCTCAATCCCGACGGAGTGTACAACTGGTTTTCTTACACTTTATTTATTAACATAAATATATATATATATATATATATATATATATAAATATATATATATATGGGACATTTTTGGCATACTTGCGGATTTTTTTTAAGAAAATAAAGAAATAAAATAGGCCTTAAATATACAACAATCACAAAAAAACAAATATTAGTTGTAATATTTTCAAACTACAACTAACTTTTAAGTGATTCAAATTGGATTCCGTTTAATTATGATTCTTCTTTATGGATTATCCATCTCTTCTTTATATCTCTGGAACGTTTTCTTCTTTTGCATACTTTACTTGGAAATGAACGAGGCTTAGACATTTTGTACACAGTAAAATTCACATAAAAGTTGATTAATATCAAGGCCATAGTCGGGAAATTTTATTTATTTATTTTATTTCTGTGAAAATCACGTAATTTCGGGCATTTTCCTATCCAGTTTTGAAAATATGATAGTAACGATTGTATGAAAAACGTCAAATTAACCAGTATTTATTGCTAAATAAGGAGAGTTAGAATTAATTTCAAAAAACTAAGTAGTTTTCTGTAAGAACATTTGTTGATAAAAGAATGAGAAAGTCTACCACTGATTCAATTTCATTATTTATTAAATACAAATTAATATGTTGGAAAATATGGTACAGACCGTGCCTAAAATATGTTTACCATATATTGCTATACTATCCGTACATCCATAAAAAAAAGTAAGGCATTTGCTTGTATTACTTAATACTTGGAGAAGAATTAGTATTTTTAAGTTAAATTAAGCATTATAACTATTTAAACAATAAATACATTACCATTTTGCTCTATTATTACTTATTTTAATGTTTTGAATCTATTAAAAAGGCTCACAAACATAAAAATAAGAAAATATAATATATTCACTCTCGCTAACTTTCTCCCCACTATTCCATCCTTGCATACTCACTTCACTTTAACAACACCCATACACTGAGTCATACGTGAGCTTATCAAAAGATTAAGAGTCAACCATTAAAGTATAAATAAAGGCCCTATGAAAATCTTTAACTCTAGCATTGCAGTCACAGTTAAATAAGAAAAAACAGTGATTAGGATATGAATATCTAAACGATAGTTTAAAACATAAAATATTAGCTATCATTTTTTAGGAGAAAAGCTACCATTGTCAATATCTATCTTCACATTGCGCGTTCTTCAGGGAGATTTTAGACTGAATATTTTTATTTCTAGACGCTTCTAATCTTTGTTGTTTCTGTGCACTACTGAGTCCCAAACTGTTCGAGAAGGGTTCATTACTTAATTATTTTCTAAAAAGATTCCTATAGTGTTTCATTTTTTAAAAATAAATGCACACAAAAATAAATAGGAGAAAACATACTTTTTATTTTCTGTGCAAGAATTCATATGAAATAAAATTATTGGTATTCTATTTCAATCAATATTTAGCCCCACGTCTTACTACCCGTTCGGGTTATACGCTTTAAGTACTAATTACTCTAATGGATTAGGAATTGGGAAGGTTGGATTAGAGGAAGTGAGCCCACATTTGCGTAGGGGGAGAGTGGAAACCCATTTAGGAAAAACCACCTCCAGTTCACCCGACCGAGATTCGAAACTCAATCTCCCCGTCCTCAGCAGTAGAGCTCAACACGTCAAGCGCGTTAGCCAACTACGCCACCGAGGCGGGTGATATTCTATGTCTAATTCTTAAATAAAATTAAACAATAATACTTTAAATCTATATATATATATATCCGTTTGCATACATGTGGTGGTATAGTGGAAGTATAAAAGTTTTCCAATTACTTAAGATATTGATCAAAACGACAAGCTTTCCTAAATTTTTATTATAGCATACCAAACATTAGTTAACATTGGAAAACACCGTAGTTTATAATGTATTGAAGTTTTTTAAATTAATCTATTCGATTAAAAACAAAACATTCCTAGTAGTTAATGACGTATTTGATTAAAGAAAGAATTCAAATTAAACAAACCAACTAAAGAATGTTACAAATTTTAATGAATATTTTCTGTTTATTATACCAGATAACATTGACTTAAGGTTCAAATATTGAAATTATCTTTCATCGGTAAATCTTTTGGGATATGATAAAAGTAAAGTTAAAACCCGCGAGTTAAAAGATTTATAAAAACCTTCTGAATAGTTTCTAATACTTAGAGGAAAAAGAATCTCAACTTTTAAAAAAGCAGACATTAAGAACCCATTAGAAAAATTAGAAAAGTAAAAGTATTAATATATTCTAAGCTCTGGTTAGATAACTTAGAGCGATACAAATTTCGCATGAATACAACTATTATTAAGTTTGAAAAGTAAGATACGCTACAGGAAAAAGGCTTATAGACGATAAAACATTAATCATAGCCCACTATCTGGCTGGACAACCTGTTAGCTGGGCTACTTTGCTTCAAATGTCGTGAGTCCAGACTTTGATTCCAACACACCAAATTGTGTTTGCTATTTGCCTTCAATTATATAACTAAGTAGAGTCTGATTCGGAAATAAAGAACATCTTTTGACGGTTATTATATGTAATACAATTATTATTTTTATGTGATTTACAATTATAAATCAAGATTGTTATAAGTCTACTTTCCATATTAATATATTAAAAAAACATATCCATATTGACAGGGGAAAAAAATTATATGATTTGGGGCATTAATTTACAATAATACAACAACAATAACCATTTCAATAAATTTTTGTGTTCTTAAACTCATTACATATTATTATAAGTTTATTTGTAAAGTATTGTGATAGTCCAAAATTTGTATTAATTAGAGCGAACAATAAAGTTTGATTATTAATTATTTTTTATTAAAAGCCCTAGATATTAATATACAAGAGTAATTAATTTTATCGCATTTGAAAACATTCTCTCGATATTTTAATCTCGTTTCTAAAAGTGATTTCCTATTTTAATATTAGTAATATTTTATAAAACTTGCCCCATCATTCCCCTAGATAATATATATATTTAAGTAAGGTAAATGAATATGCAATTTTTCTAAAAGGTTATCTCTCTCAAGCTAAAATTATTATCCACTGATTGTTATCTCAATTATCAACTCTATAACTTAAAGTTAAATTAAAATATATTAACTAAGCAAACATATATAAATACTAAAATCTAAGATGCAAATTATAATATAAAATAATAATTTGCTTATTAACACAAAAGCAAAGTTTTCTTGCAGGTCAGGGTTTAAGTCCTGAATGTTTCGCTGGTACACACACTATCACATAGATAGACCAACAAGTACAGTATAATGACAGAAAACACTATTTCTTTATAAGATACCTGGGAACGAAGGCTTAAAGGTCTCCACATAAACTATATTGGGAAATGCACCTTGTCTTAATATAAACAATTACATAATCCACCACCCACAATAACTAATTATACCCTAAATGGTAAGTTATGAGCGAAGTGAATTGTTACCCCCCTCAAGATCCAATGTTTTGGTCAAAACATGAACACTATTACGCCAATGCCTAGCCCTCAACATCCTCGCGAGAGCTCAGGGGGATCAAATTGCATCCAGAAAAGGGTTTGTGATAATTAGGAGTGTAAGATAGGTACCGAGTAGCTCACAGTGACCACAAGAATGAACTGAAGTACCGAGTAGCTCACAGTGACCACAAGAATTATCTGAGGCACCGAGTAGCTCACAGTGACCACAAGAATGACCTGAGGTACCTAGTAGCTCACAGTGACCACAAGAATGACCTGAGGTACCGAGTAGCTCACAGTGACCACAAGAATGACCTGAGGTACCGAGTAGCTCACAGTGACCACAAGAATGACCTGAGGTACCGAGTAGCTCACAGTGACCACAAGAATGACCTGAGGTACCGAGTAGCTCACAGTGACCACAAGAATGACCTGAGGTACCGAGTAGCTCACAGTGACCACAAGAATGACCTGAGGTACCGAGTAGCTCACAGTGACCACAAGAATGACCTGAGGTACCGAGTAGCTCACAGTGACCACAAGAATGACCTGAGGTACCGAGTAGCTCACAGTGACCACAAGAATGACCTGAGGTACCGAGTAGCTCACAGTGACCACAAGAATGACCTGAGGTACCGAGTAGCTCACAGTGACCACCAGAATGAACTAAGGTAACTAGTAGCTCCCAGTGACCACCAGAATGACCTGAGGTAACTAGTAGCTCCCAATGACCACCAGAATGACCTGAGGTAACTAATAGCTCCCAGTGACCACCAGACTGACCTGAGGTAACTAGTAGCTCCCAATGACCACCAGAATGACCTGAGGTAACTAGTAGCTCCCAGTGACCACCAGACTGACCTGAGGTAACTAGTAGCTCCCAATGACCACCAGAATGACCTGAGGTAACTAATAGCTCCCAGTGACCACCAGACTGACCTGAGGTAACTAGTAGCTCCCAATGACCACCAGAATGACCTGAGGTAACTAATAGCTCCCAGTGACCACCAGACTGACCTGAGGTAACTAGTAGCTCCCAATGACCACCAGAATGACCTGAGGTAACTAATAGCTCCCAGTGACCACCAGACTGACCTGAGGTAACTAGTAGCTCCCAATGACCACCAGAATGACCTGAGGTAACTAATAGCTCCCAGTGACCACCAGACTGACCTGAGGTAACTAGTAGCTCCCAATGACCACCAGAATGACCTGAGGTAACTAATAGCTCCCAGTGACCACCAGACTGACCTGAGGTAACTAGTAGCTCCCAATGACCACCAGAATGACCTGAGGTAACTAATAGCTCCCAGTGACCACCAGACTGACCTGAGGTAACTAGTAGCTCCCAATGACCACCAGAATGACCTGAGGTAACTAATAGCTCCCAGTGACCACCAGACTGACCTGAGGTAACTAGTAGCTCCCAATGACCACCAGAATGACCTGAGGTAACTAATAGCTCCCAGTGACCACCAGACTGACCTGAGGTAACTAGTAGCTCCCAATGACCACCAGAATGACCTGAGGTAACTAATAGCTCCCAGTGACCACCAGACTGACCTGAGGTAACTAGTAGCTCCCAATGACCACCAGAATGACCTGAGGTAGCTAATAGCTCCCAGTGACCACCAGACTGACCTGAGGTAACTAGTAGCTCCCAATGACCACCAGAATGACCTGAGGTAACTAGTTGCTCCCAATGACCACAAGAATGACCTGAGGTACCGAGTAGCTCACAGTGACCACCAGAATGACCTGAGGTAACTAATAGCTCCCAGTGACCACCAGACTGACCCATTCTAAAGGTACCGATTAGCGTCTCAACTATACTCTTATCACTAGACCAAGGTTAGTTGTTTGATCGTTGCTATCATGTATACCAGTTTTAGTGAGAGAGCCAATGTGATTAATAAAGTGAATTAATTTTAATTTACTGAGTATTAAATTTTAGCTAATTGAGTTGTAAGGTGGAAATGCACAAATAAATCTTGCAAACTATTATTATTATTATAGAGTTTAAAACTTGAAGTGGATTTAGAGCACTACCATGAATCAAACTAAGACTTCAAACGACCCAAATTTTTGCTGAAGCTTACAATACCCCTACAAATAAAATAGTTAAACATTTTAACTTATGTTGTATTTAGGATTTCACTGTAATATTTACTGAACTATACTTAAATGTATCGTTCTGAACATAATTTTTTCCATCCTTCCAATATTATTTCTATTACTTGCACTTAACGTCTCCGGACGCAACTCACGTTGTAGTAAAATTGTATCCATCTCCTGTCCAGGATGCGACGTGGTCGAAGGGTGTGACTTGGGATAAGGGTCAACACATCCCTGAGACATGTCCTCAAGAAATCCTCACGACGGTCTTCTCTTGACGATGAATATCAGAATAAAGTTCACCCCACCTTGTGTAGATGTTTGGTCCAGGGAAGCAGGACCATATAAAGGACGGAGAGGTGTGTGTGTATCAGTACATGTCTTCACTTCCAAACACGTCACTGGCCACCGGATGGGTAAGATTTCCCTTCCTCTTCCACTTCACAGCAGCCGTTGAGAAATGCCACGCACCGGACCAGGAGAACTAAAAGTTGGAACAGTGCCCATTGTTTTCCAGGAGACGTCTCTGAGTTTGCGCACAAAGTACCCCGCCACTGCGCAGGCGCCAATTGTTGCTATACGTAGACCCGGACTTGATAGTTTAGCGTCCCAAGTATCCGTGATAGCCGCCTTGGTAGTTTCAGCTCGATCAACGTCATTGACCAAAAGAGAGATTTGAAAGATTAATGTAGAGTCATAATTAAAGCATACACGAGGAGTTTAAATGAAATGGGGAAGAAATTAGGAGAAATTCCAGAAATTAAAAGGGCTACATTTGGTCGATATAGGAAAGAACATCAGCTGATAAGGGTAATATAGCTACAACAAGTATTGTAGCAAGTACTAAGTAACATCCTTAGAACGATACGCAAGCATTATTGAAACATTCATGATTCTTAATCTTTCTTTCCTTTTACGATGAAGAATTATTATTCATGCCTCAAGGGTTGTGTGCCGTATAGGCCCTAGAGCTAAGTTGGTTTGTATCAGTATGAGAAGAATGTAAACTTTAACACCACATTAGGTTATTTGATTATTTATACAGACATTAGTTTTGTAAAAAAAAGTAAGCACACTTTCTCTGACGTTAAGTTATTATCTGTAAAAATCCACGGACAAAACACTGTCTCATAATTATATTTTGTAATGTGAGATTGATAACAAAAATCTGTATATTTCAAACTTTTCAACTAATTCTAGAAGTCTTTTACTACGCACAAATAAGAGATCTTCCGTTTTACATTACACATAATACAAAGAAGAAAATGAATCTACAGAAAGAGAATGGTAAAAGATAGAAAAGAGACATGCATACAAAAGGAGTGACAATAGCTTCATTCGATAAGAAAAATGTTGAGGCACATTCAGACAATTCAATAGATATCCCTGGATCCGTATCCAAAGGCCAAAGCAGGGCTCAATATTCTACTTTCAATACAATGTTCTTTCAAACACAAAAATACATCACTAAGACTTGTAAAGAAATATATTGGAATATAAGGGGGAAAAGGAGACGAAAGAGAAATGTATTATATTCAGACATCCTTCCTGGTAGAGGTTGTGTTGACTCTGGAAAGGAAGACAGAATATATTTTTTTATATCATATTTAGGAGAGACGACCATTATAGACCTAATATAATAGCAATTTTTGTTTGTACAAGCAACGCTCATTATAATGTATCTTGGTAATCTTTCTCGATGATATTATTACAGTTTGTGCTTGTACTTGCCTCTGTTATTTCAATTCCCTGGTAGGAGCTTTGTAAGCCGTTAACACGTCACGCACACACACGCACACACACACACACACACACACACATACTTAAGTGGCCACACAGCCTAAGGCGTCACTCATGTATTAGACCAGCCTGCTGAAAAAGAGGAGTTTGGAGTTTGAATCCTGGTCGGGTATACTGAGGGTGCTATATCTAAATAGGTTCTCACCATCCCACGATGTAAATGCTTGTAGGTTAAATCTGACATTCTTCCTTCCTCATCTATCCACCCCATTAGAGTAATGAGTTAGCCTGAATGGGTGCTAAGACGAGGTGATTAAAAAACAACATCAGACATTGATCGCTAATATATTATTTCGACCCCATTCAGCTGCAACAAGGAGATTTTTGTCATCGATAAAGTGACTACTAATCAATCCTCTTTCAACCCATTCAGCTTCACCAAGGTGGTTTTTATCGTCCAAAAATGGATTACTAATCCTCTTTCCATTCGAACGCATCATGTTGTTTCTGCCTTATCTTTTATTTCCTGTCTGAGAGCTTTATTTTGCAAAAGCATTTAATTGCAATTGAAAGTACTAATAATGCACTAGTAATCGATTACAATAGGAGGTATTTTATGGTGAGCTTGATTTCTGGCTGCCTTGAACTATTGATTCCCAATGGCAAAGTGTAAGCTATTTATGACAATAACGTAATAATATTGGTTTAGCTATATATGTTATCCCCAGGCCTCCACCGTGGTTCGGACTCCACGTTAAACTGTAGGTCCTTCATTTCATCTCACAATCACCATACCATTACACATTAGCGTAAGTGCGTATAACCCGAACGGGTAGTAAGACGCTGTGCTAATAATAATAATAATAATATATATGTTATCTGTGTTCCGTTTTCTATTATAAAAAATAAATTCGCCACCAGTTTTAAAATTAAAAGTGGTTTTTACAATGTTATTTTGATGCGTTGCTAACCAATTATTTACTTCAATTAAATCTAGAATGAACAAAGGTTTACAGCACTTAAGCGTGAATTATAATCAAAATCAAAGCGCTTTGCAAACATAGACTAGATATTTATCCATGTTACAATCCATTATAATAATATGACATAATAATGAATCCCAAACTTTTACAAATAATGTCATTTAATGATGATAGGATATTAGAGAGTGGGGATTAGGATGGTAAGGAAGGGAGGGTAGGGATTCGGAGGGTAGTAACTGGGAGACTTGAGATTATGAGAGAAATGAAGGGAGGATAGGGATTAGGATAGTAAGGAAGGGCGAGTAGGGATTAGGAGGGTAGTAACTGGGAGGATTGAGCTTATGGGAGAAATGAAGGGAGGATAGGGATTAAGAAAGTGATGACTCAAAGTATAGGAATTAGGAGGGTTGGATTGGGAGACTTTATTGTAATAATAATTAAACTAACCTAACACAACCCAATGTTCAATTGGTAAACACTTGGGTTGGGCTGGATAAAATAAGTATATAGCTGTCAGTTAATTCTTATATGTAATAGTAAATAAAGTGAGAGTAGGCAAAATTCACACAGCTTTTACCAAATAAACTACTATTTTTTGTATAAACTATTTTGTTTGTGAATATTTTAAGAACTTCCAGTATAAGTGTGCCCTGATTTGATCCTCCATCTACTTGAACACTTTTTTGTGTTAAGATGCACGTCCCGTGAACGGATACGAACAATTGGTGATGGTTATAAAAAAAAGGATTGGTCAGATAAACACCAACCTTGTTCAAGGTTTGTTCTTGTAACATATTGTCACTGAGAATGTTGGATCAAAATAAATTAAAATAAAGGGCTTGTGTATGAAGATTAACCCCTTAAAATTATTACATTGAACGTCTTTGTGTCCAATTTTGTACCTTCTAGGTTCATTCCACTGCATAAACTTTATTCAGTATTCGATTTCCTACGAAGTAGGACTGACTTGTTTGGTGGCATTCCTGAGGTAGTAAAAATATTTATAACTTTATTGGATAGTTGGATTTTTACATCTCATCATAACAGCTGACTAGGTTCACACTAATGTAACAACGGCCATTTCCATATCAAATACTTGGTAACTATTCATTCTATTATCACGTGATTACGTAGGCACAGAATGTCCATATTAAATAGATTCTAGATATCATTAGGGTTCAGCCTCGTTCAAAATGTTTCATGATCTCATCAGGCCATGTGTATATATTATACTTTATTTCCATTCAAGATGTGACTGTTTTTCAGGTATTCACTAGCCATTTGCATTAATCATTTATCGTAGTTTCTATATATTGTCCGTACTTTATTTTTTAACTTGAGAATTATAATCTCCATCCACAGTTGAGAGTACTTAGTGTTGGTCTACTGTTCATTACAATCTACAACACCTTATTGACCACATCTAATTTATAGCTCTTAGCTATGATTGGCTAATATATTAGTAGTTTGGCTTCTTTGATGATGGCCTCATCATTTATTT
The DNA here is from genome assembly GCA_902141375.1 of Timema poppense. Taxonomy (NCBI): domain Eukaryota; kingdom Metazoa; phylum Arthropoda; class Insecta; order Phasmatodea; family Timematidae; genus Timema; species Timema poppense. The sequence continues at coordinate 15,489 of CABFOV010008105.1, forward strand.
GTTTGTTTAACACCACGTCTTACTACACGCTCGGTGTATACACTGACTGCACCATTCTATGTCACCCTCATGCTGGAGGTCGAGGTTTCTGCTAACGGTACATATAGTTTGTAGAACGGGTGTTAGGTGCAACTGGTTAGCCACTAGCCCTGTGCACACCGGCGGCAAGATCGTGAATATCTTTTTAACAACATTTATAAATGTTTTAAACGAGTGAGTTCTACCATTCACACCAAGAACATCCAAACAGAAACTGTTAGAATAGTAATGGTTAATGTAAAGTGCTACCATTACAATATTTAATATTATGTTTTGTTCTGTGTTTGACGTCAAATATATGCTGCTGCTCGATTATTGTGCCATTTTCATGTCAAATATTTTGTTATTGTTGTCTGGACGATTATGGGAAAGTTTACCTTCAACCATAATTTTTAAATTGTTTGCCATGCAGGAGCAATAAGTTCTGTAAATCTCGGAGAACCTGTATTCCACAATCAAACATCTGGAATTATGAGTTACGTTCGTCTGCCAAAGTCCTCTGTGAAAGGAATTATAAAATTAACTGTGTAGTTTTTATTTATAAAAGAAACACTTGTTGTTTTCTGGCCTATTAAACTATAAAAACAGTACTGTATAATAAATATAATGTAATTTATCCATGGGATTGAGAATGGAATTTTTAATGTAGTTTATTTTTGGTTTTGAATAGAAAATATATACATATAAATAAACTGTTTAAACTGTCTGTACATTCGATTATGCTTGTTTGTTTGCTTCCAGTTAACTCAAAAAGTACTCCTTGGAGCGAGATGGGACATCCAATGTTGTAGTCTTTATATTTAAGAATACATTATAAGGTACAAAGCAAGTGAGGCACTGTCAACAAAACAAGCTGTAAGTGTAATTTTATACGTGTTTTAAATTTGTAACATTTCAAATGTATAAATCTTCATTTTAAGTTCGCTAGTCAAAAAGGATTTTGTAAATATCATAAACAAATTATAGATCTCCTTGGCAACGAAGGGTTCGGAAATATCAACAAACCTATCATATACCTCTATGACAACAAGTGCATTGATGACTTATTTTCAATAATTTTATTGATTTTCATTCACAGGTAAATATTGTTAATAAAAACATAATTAGGAAAACATCTGTCGTTTGAATTCTGATTAATATTGATAAGGCAAGGTTTATATTCATGTGAACAGTTTATTTAATAGTAAACCATGCACAACGTACAATGCACAGTTTATAATTAAAATACAACGAACTATTATGAAATGTAGTCACTGAATTATACTAGTGAATAATGAATTTGTCTTTTATTGTTCATTGCGACAGTGCCTCCACTTGGTGATCCACTTTTGGTATGCTTGCATTTGCGTTTTAAATGTAGGTATCTTTTTAATTATTTTTATTGTTTTGCGTTTAAGTTAGATTTATTAATTTGGTTTCTTTGATGGTAGCACTAAACTATATATTTTTCGTTTATTTCAAAAATGCTTCCACGTAAGAGATCGACCATTTCGTTTATTCATTTTGCGTCTTAAATTAAAATATTTAAAAAAATATCTTATGGTTTTTTTCGTGTGATTTTGGTTTACTTTGTTTTGTTTCTTTGTTAGCAAATTTAAACTATTGCTTATGTTGCTTCTTAAATTTAGGTGGTTTGAGTGTTAAATAAGCCAATTTAATTTTGTTTATTTTATAATAAATTTAACCTTTTTTTTGTTCATTGCAACAATAACTCCACATAAATAAGTCAACTGTTGTTTTCAGTAATTTTATGCTGTTGTTTGTGAATTAGATTTATTTAGTTCTGTTTCCTGGTATTAAATCAACAGTACAATTTTATTTAGTGTGATAGGGCGCTTAATAGAGTGTTTATTTCAATTGACTTATTTTGTTTTCTTGGAGAGTAAATATAATACATATAAGAAAACTCTAAGATTTGAAAACGCATTCGAGTTTTGAGTAGTTTTCCTTTTTTCTAGAAATATAAATAATAAAATGACAAATAACCATTTTTTAGAATGTTTTTCTGTATGTTTGTTGCCAGTAAACTAAAAACTCGACTTCTGTTGTACTACTTATTCATCGGGAAGCAGGGTAAGCTATTCATATTCATAATACAGTCACGCTGAATTGTGAGTTATTTTTCAAGATATTGGGATGCGTTGTAGATTAGACAAGATTGAATATGCACACGGAATATTCAAGGTTTTGATTACATAATTGGCTAATAAAACAAACACATACACTGACTATGTTACAATTTAAACAGTTACTATTTTTCTTATGACCGCATCTTATTACTACTACTTATAAGTTAATTGTACTTTAATTATACTTTAAAATGTCGCTCAATTTTTTAATACGTGACAATGAATTAAAATAGTTATGTCTTTGATTGTGAAATTATATCTTTAAAGTTCCTCAAGTGTTAAAAAATGAAAGTTTTTTTAATTTCGAATAGTGTTATTTTTCCATGATAGCTATAAAAGTGATAGCTAAGTAAATGATCAATAAGGCCACTGGTTACTTTGACAACTTTTAATTTTAAATTACGTGATAAGCACAGCTTAAGGCTTTATCACCTCGAAAGTAGATATAAAATTTGTGAAAGATGATTTAACTCGTAGATATGATTACAATAGCCTACCATCACAACTTTTGCTGATAAGGCTTCTCAACATATGTTTGGTTAGTGGAGAAAATAGTTTAAACTCTTACGCTTAATAATATAGTTTGACTTGTTAACAAAATACCTGTTAAATGTATATTAAATAATATGAAAGATCATACAACAGTCAAAATACTTCATCTGATGATATGAACTTCTAACGGTGAAATGATTGCTATTATCGGATATTTACACATATAGTTCCCATAGTCAGAAGAGTCCACCCAGGCGACATCTGCGGTGCTTAATGGAACTTCAGAATGATGGCAATCCTTTACAAATAGTTTAGTTATCTCCTAGTCAGATATCCAAAATTAGGGTAAGTAAATATATACCAGGTATTTCCAATGTTGTAGTTTAGTAACGGCTATCCCTTGGCTGCAATTAGTGTCTTGGTGTTGATGAATGGTTCATTGTAATAATTTACTTTAAAAATTAAAATGCAGTTAGAAAGTAATTGAATGTTCATCGTATCATATTTATTTACATTTATATCTGTGAATGTCAGTGCTATATTGGGATTTAGGCAATTAGCAACGTTCGTTAAAAAATACTTCATATACAATACAATTTTGTTAAATAAAAAATTAATATCAATAAAACACAGTAATAATAATAATAAAAATATTTAAAATTGTCACTAATTATGTTCATAATCAACGCAGTTCCCAAGTTCTTAGTCAATATCTACGTCACCTATGAACTTAACGTAAATTCTCCACTGGTTACTGACACATTAGTCTGCACACGCCATGCAGACCTGAGATTCACGAACACCTTACCAACAAGGTACTCACCCAGACATGCTGGTCTACTTCCATGCAGTCTGGTACACTCCCTGACACTCCAGTCCACTCACGGATACGCTGGTGCATTTACTGGAAGAGCAGGCCCCACTTATGGACACGCTGGCCCTCTCCAGGACACGCTGCTTCACTCACTGAACACGCTGGTCCACTCACTACACTGGCTTGAACTTGGTCTGGAGCCCCTTGCTAAACATCAACCATTATAAAGAGGTGGCAGTCAGAATCTGGAAGTTTCAATTTCTGTAATACTGGGTTCGAAGAAAATGAAGTCAGACTCTTCCATTTGTTTCACTTTCCCTTTAAGTAACCACAATCAAACCCCAATCTCGTCACAATATTTTTTTGTAAATAATTTAATATTTGTTTTGTCTTTTTTGTTTAGTAAATTTTTCTCATTATACGTATTAGTTCTACCGACTGGTATTTTATTTTGTTTTTTAATTATCTGTAAAGTTGGTAGCTACCTCATAGTGTCGATGTGCCAGTAAACCAACTATTAGACACTAATATTGATAATAATAATAATAATAATAATACACTCACTCGAGACTCAAACACTGAACTTCTCGTTACAAGCGAACTAAACTAAATTAGTCTTCTATCTAATCAGTATGTTTATCAATGTGGATTTAATTTTAAATATATTTATATTAGACAACTACAATCAAATGGTTTGAAATAGTTAAAAGAGGAAAGTGCGCTCACTGGGTTTTATAAATTAGAATGAGGGCTTTAGTAGATATTTTTTATATTTTGTTTCCCAATCGAGGACACACATATCACTTTACAAGAGAACTCCATTAACCTTCTTTATTTTGTTTTTCTCTGAACAGGCGGGGAACTTATTTTCTTTATTTCCTTTAAACCTCCACTAATGGGTTGGAAGCCCTGTTTATCCAAGTATAAATCCAGGCTAGCGTTTGCTTCAAAACAAAATGTATGCGACTGTCAAGAATATTAAGGTATAGTAAAAACCAAACCCCGTTGCTATCTATTGTGGTGGTTATCTCTGAATAGGTCGCACAGATAGCAATTTCAGACTCGGTTGCCGGCGATTTCATTAGGACTGTGCAATTATATGAACACATTAGTTCTTAGTATTTGTGTGGGTCTTGTTGGTATAGGATGATTGTGAAATCATATGGTGGTCACAAATAATATGAGAGAGAACAATTTCCTAAATATGTTGCCATAGTCTACTGCCATGATGCACGCTTATAAAATACATGAATGCCCATAAAATATATTTTAGTATGTATAATATTGATTTTTTTTCTTTACTACATTTCTCAAAACTATTTAAATGACACTAATATACTAATGAAATAATTATATATCAATTAATTTTGATTAATGAACACTAAAGTAGTTCACATTAGAGGAAATATGTAGGCACTAAAATAAATTTTATATAAAATACATATACTTTTTTAAATATTTGTCCCATTAAAATTAATTTATGTAAGCTTAAGTTTAAATAGTGACATAATTTGATAGTGACTAAAGGTGCATAGTAAACATTAAGTAACTTAACAAATAAACGACTAAAAACTCAACGAGAATTGAAAGATATTTGGAGTCTTATAATAATAAGTATGAAGAGTATAATCTATATAGAATTGGAAACTACCAGTAAGTGGGTTTATCAAGGTCCTGTTTTAACTCTACTTTTTGGCATTACATTCGTCCGTTTGGATGATGGATCAACAATGAATGTCAAAAGCATGGACTATTTATTTTTTAAACACCGAAACTTTACAATATTTAAAAAAAAACATAAATTTTTGGTAATTTCACAGTATAACTGTTTTCATTGATTATATAAAAAAAATCCTAGAGTGAGACATGTATATATATTTATTCATGTAAAGCTTATTTTATATTAAGAACCACAAGGAAAGTATTTACAGTGGAACCTTACTAATTTGAACTTCCGTAATTCTAAATCGTATTTAATTCTAATTTTTTGGCTGGTCCCGTGAATTTTGTATTAAAACAATGTTTAAGAAATCGTGGATAATTCGAATTTGGTTTTGGTTGGTTGGAGTTTTTAGTAAGTTGTAATGTACGGTGGAGTATTGTTTTACAACTTTACCCGCCTCGGTAGCGTAGTTGGCTAACGCGCTTGTCGTGTTGAGCTCGACTGCTGAGGACGGGGAGATCGAGGTTCGAATCTCGGTCGGGTGAACTGGGTGTGGTTTTTCCTAAATGGTTTTCCACTCTCC
>CABFOV010008106.1:0-2500 GCA_902141375.1 Timema poppense
AAAGTAGGCAATGAAACCCTGATGGTGGTATAATATACCGAAACCCCATGTCGAGATTTAAAAGAGTTTGGGGACTATATTCAATATAACACTTTAAATTTACACCCTTTCAAAAGAAAGAATCTATTCAAACATCTTCTTAATAAATATTATTACTTCATGATTTGCTAGTCTCTTCTATTTTACTTTTTGATCATTAGTTTGTATTCTTTTGTTTTATTATTATTATTGTTTATCAACATTCTTTTTGTTTATAAATCATGACTTTTTAACTTACGTGTCACTTTAATTTTGTTTATGAAATGCCTCAATGATACGCTTTTTAAAGTTTACCAATGGGTTAATAGTTTTACATAATTCATTTTTTATTACATAGTCTAATGATTTTGATAATACTAAATTCTATATTCTCAATTTCCAAACATTAGTCAATCTTTACAAATCATTTTATCTAGTTCATTCATTTGAAAATTTCTATCATATTTTAAATCAATTTTTACTCTACATTTTATATCTTAATTAGGACAATGTTGTCAAATAGAAAATCTTATCAACTTAATTTTTCACCCGATTTTTGTTAAATTCTTTTTTATAATTGTCAATTCACTTTTAATGTTTAAATCCATATTATTTACATAAAAACAATACTAGTATATTCAAATTTAAAGTACTATTATTCTACTCAATTATAGTAATTACCATATAGCTATATATCCTGAACAGGCGTTAAGACTTTGCGATAAAAAATATTTGATAAAACATTGACCTCTATATTAAGAAGGGATGAAAAATAATTGACCGTATGTGTAGTGTGTGAGAGCCCTTTTTCTTTTTACAGCTGTTGTATAACCACTCGTATATATTACGTAACAAAAACCCTTCAGGTAACACGAGATGGCTTATTACTAACACAAGATAGTTTTACAATGCGGGGCTTCATGCCTTAGGGGTCAACAAACTGTGGTTTCAATCTTGATTTTTTCTTGGATTTTTACAGTACCTTACAACTTATTTTGTTTAAAAGGTAGGGTGAAAAGTAATACGAGCTAAGGTCAAGTTTGTTTTTATTGCAATTTTAACAACAAAAAACTTTACTCATCAAAATAAATTAAATATTGGTTCAAAAAAAAAAAANTTAAATATTGGTTCAAAAAAAAAAAAGAGAGGAGGAGGTTATACGATGATGAATTAAGTACCTTGTACTTATCACAAGATATTGTTAGAGTAATTAGGTCTCATAACTTACGGTGGGAAGGACATGCAGAAAGAATGTAAGAATTCAGAACCATGCTCGGGGTACTAACTGGTGTACCCAATGGTAAGAGATCATTTGCAAGACCTATCCGCAAGATGAGAGGATAACATTAGAATGGACCTAAAATAGATGGGATGTAATAAGGTGGACTGGATAGAACTAGCTCAAGATAAGGATAGGGTGTAATGAGGTGAACTGGATAGAACTAGTTCATATTTTTTTATTATAGATTCAAAGAAAATGTTCAAAAATAGATTTTTTTGTAAGTTACCCTTAAATAAATTTTACTCATAAAAACAAACACGTCATCTTGTGAATCACAATAATCACTCTTTATGTATAAGTGCTAAGCCGAATTGTGTAAAATATTTTGTAAATTCAAATTTTCCAAAACAATTTTACTGTAAACCATCCTAGATTAATTTTTATTTGTTCAAATAAGATTGTATTCTTATTTATTATAAAAAAAAATACACATATTCCCATTTTGAACTGAATATTTAAGATCAATTTCCAAAACATTCGAATTTTCTATAATCTGTTTTAACTATACTACCCTTAAATTAATCTATTTTAGATAGATAAAGAGCCATTATTATTGATATGTAAAATAGTCTCCAAATACCAATTTTGAACCAAATAGGTATAGCCATTTTTTTTAATATTCAAATTAAAAAACAGAGATCAGTTAACTACCCATAACCAAATGTTCTACCCAAACCAGTATACAGCTTTATTTGTCATATTTATGTCAAATACTCCCCGAATATATATTTTAATCAAAATTGTTATAACCATTTTCAAAATAACTCGAATTTTCAAAAATCGCTCCACAGTAAACGTACCTTTATAGAATGTTTACCCAAAACAAAGTATGCAGTGCTATTTGTCATGTCAAACACTCCCAAGATATCCATTTGGAGCCAAATCGTTAGAGCCATTTTATAAAATATATCAGGTTTTTGTAAAATCAATAAATGAGATTCGACCCCAAAAACAAGTATACATATCTCCATGTCCCTAGTAGCCCCTAATATAATTTTTTTATTTATCTTCTGGCACATTTGACCGGGAGGGAATTTGACGTCTAGGTTCAGTCGCTTATGTGTTGGTAACCAGGGTACACCATAAGAGGTCGTCTTCACGTCGTACCCACGATAAGATGATTTGATAGCTGTTCTGATGTTGTGGAGCCCGAGTGAGTCTTAACTTAACTTACAGTAGCCCCATGGCTTCTTTGGTGCT
>CABFOV010008106.1:7500-14750 GCA_902141375.1 Timema poppense
AGAAGAAGAACCTTATAAAAAATTACAAACCTTTTTGTCGTCACAATTGATATTATTTTAATAGGTATTGATAATACCCATCCAAGGTGACAACTGTAAATCACATGAATTGTGGGATGAATACATGAAAATAGATCTATAGTAACTTTTCTATATGTAACCAAAGATCCTTTCCGTGAAAATTCGACTTAATATATATATACTAACCGATCTCACCATTCATTCTAAGAGTAATGTTATGATTGTTTGATCGCAGATATCCGGCTATCAGAACATGTGAGAGGTCGCACCATCAACCTAACAATGTCATCCAGGGCGCGGGCTGCCCTGAGGAAAGTCGGATTGGAGGAGGTATTTGTCAACCAACACGGCATCCCTTTGGAAGGGAGGATGATTCATGGGACTAACTGCACCAGGAGGATCAGTCCTTATGACCCCAGAAGTAAACAGGTGACTACAATTTAACAAGTATAAGGCCCACTCGCATGGACAAGTAGTAGTGGTCTAACTTAGCGGTTTTCAACTTTTTAAAAATAAATTGTTGCCCAAATCTAAGTTTCATTAACCTCTATAACCCTCATATTGCTTAATTATAAAAAAATGCAATAATATAATACTAATATATTGTATTTTATCAATCGCACTATTAATTTATAATATGTTTATCTGTATATGTTATTATTTTATTATTATTATTATTATTATTATTATTATTATTATTATTATTATTATTATTATTAGGTGTTCTGTATTACGACAGGTCCATTCCTTTTGTCAGTGAAGTTAGACCACCAATACGCCCTGTCCTCCGAATTCTCCTTCAGCTCCCAGAATTTTCATATTTCCTTCAAGTCATCTAATTTTTGAATCCTCTTTCTTCATAAGCTCCTCTTTCCCCCCCAAACTTTCCTTCTATGAGGTCGTGCAGAAGACAGTTCCTACTAAGTAGTTGTCCGATCCAGTTAGCTTTGTATTACTAAGAATCGCGCCCATAATCGTTCTCTTCTCACCCACTCTTCTTAGGACTTCTTCATTTGTTATCCTGTCCTTCCCCCTAATATTTTCAAGTCTTCTCCAGCACTACATTTCAAAGCTCTCCAGTTCAAGTATCTACTCAATACAACAAGTGATATTATATGACATTTTTTAGTAAGAAAGTGTATTATTAACTAGAATCTTTTTTACTTTCTCGCTATCTTACAGGTAGAGAAAGTATTGTGATCATAAAAAAAAATTAAACTTGAGATTTTGATGAATTTTGACGTTTCATGCCCCCNTTTACTTTCCGTCTGTCTGTCTGTACCTCAGGCTAGAGCCTAAGCTATTTTATCGATCGGTCTAAAACGTGGTATCTAGGGTTTTCATAGGGCTACCCCGAGGTGTTTTTGGAATTGGATATCCAACCCTAAGTATAAGGGTAGTTTGCTGAAGGGTGAAAAGATAAAAAAAAATCAATTTTATCAAAATTGGTTCTAACAATTTTGATTAAAACCGCCTCGGTGGCGTAGTTAGCTAACGCGCTTGTCGTGTTGAGCTCGACTGCTGAGGACGGGGAGATTGAGGTTCGAATCTCAGGTTCTTCTAAGCATCCCCGCACCCGCCACCCTATCTCATTGCCCTGGTACGTTTTGTTTGTGAGGTTTCGACTTGTACTCGGGGACCAAAACATCCTTCTATATATAATGAAACCAAGGAGGGAACAATACCACAGACTGAGGAATTCCTCTCGTCCAATTTGCTAGTTCGCTTCCAACCCTTTCATCTTTCTAGATCGTTGTTTCTCAAACTGTGGTCCACGGTGATATACCAGGTGGTCCGTAGATGGGACCATGGATAAAAAAAATGGATATGTAGATGAGCTAAAGAGTAAACGATTGGTTTGACTTCAAGGCTACCAAGTCAACAATATTTAGTACCACGAGTAGAATCATATGTGAAATGTGCATAAGAAACAAAGTCTAATAAAAATTATGTCCTTTCCCTTTTTCATCTAAAGAGAGAGAATTATAATCGTTAACATCTTTAAACCCTCCTCGGTGGCGTAGTTGGCTAATGCGCTAGTCTTGTTGAGCTCGACTGCTGAGGACGGGGAGATTGAGGTTCGAATCTCGGTCGGGTGAACTGGAGGTAGTTTTTTCTAAATGGTTTTCCACTCTCTCTCCACGCAAATGCGGGTTCATTTCCTCTATTTCAACCCTCCCAACTCCTAATCCATTAGACTAATTAGTACTTAAAGCGTATAACCCGAACGGGTAGTAAGACGCGGTGCTAAATATATATATAAATAATTTTGATTAAGTTTCATTTCTAAGTATTGATCAATATTATAAACAAAATAGCTACTCTGATTTTATAGGCAAAATGACTTAAGGGTTCCGGTCTAATTCGTAAATTCTCATTTTTTTAAATCACATCTTTGAAACTATTTGCGATTTTAAATTACTTATCATTGCAAATATGGAGGTTTATTTATAATAACAATATTTAATTTGAAATATATTTTTATAAAAACAATTATTTTCAATCTAAACAATTTTTTATATTTTTTTACTTTTTGAACATTAACGTTCAAGTATTACGACCGTAAAAAAAATCAAGCCCGAAATGTTGATGGGTGTCGACGTTTAATGACCCCATGAACCCTAAAAAGTTGTTTTTGCAATTCCGTCTGTCTGTGTGTCTGTCTAACCCTAAAATTAAGAGTAGTTTAAATAAAGGGCGAGAAGAGAAAAATTCCATTTTATCAAAATCAACATTAACGATTTTGATTAAAATTCGCATCTAGTCTGTGATTAAGTTTATAAACAAAATGGATATTTTCATTTTCCTATAAAAACGAATATTAGGGTACTTTAATGAATTGGAAATTTCCTCATCTCTGCAACTATTTAAATTACTAAATTACTTATCATTGCAGATTTGTAATTATATTAAATATTACAAGCTTTTATTTGAAATATATCTTTATAAAACCAACATTTTTGGAGATATTGGTAAATTTATGTTGATATACAATTTTGTGAGATTTAAGGACCGGCTACACGGAGCCGCATCGCACCGGCGCGGATGAATCGTCGAGAGAATATTGCTCGGTGCGGACCGTGTAACCTCCTACCACCGGAAATAAATGTTCGGGGGTTTCCCAACTTTGTTCTCGTGCTAACCACTGAGCACTGTAGGGATGGGCGAAACATTGATTTTACGATATCGGTGATCACAGTGACCTTGATTTTAAAAGAGCAGTGATTTATACCAGTGATTATTCACAGTCGCTTTGTCAGCACTTGTAAAACTAGACATTTCTTTCACACGTGTGACGCTGTAGTCGTTGTTCCCAATATTACGCAAAAGATAAACAATAATATAAACAACAACTTGTTGAACAACAAACATTCTTCTTCTTTGTTAGCTTACTTAAAACTTTATTCTTCGTAATTAATAGCTAACTTAATTTTATGAAAATGGGTGAAAACCCACACGCTGAATACTAAACTGAAGAATAGCTGAAATGAACACAAAAGGTTGTGGTAGAACTCATAAAAGGATTAAGAGACACTTTTACTGTGTTTTAAACTGCTTTAGGATTGAGGTCACCACAGCTGGAGTGGGGGATTAGAGGCTCGTCTCATGCTCGACCAATCCGTGAAGGGTAGTTGTCATAGCAACCGATACACGCTGCCAGATTTCTTGACTCACTGATTATGCTTGCATAGTAGTAATGCGCAAACTCCCACTATGTGGCAACCATGTTCCCCAGCCTACCCACCACGCGGATCCTAAAGCTTCTTAAATCTCAGTATATAAAGAAATATAATGAATCATTTCTCTAGATATCCATTTCGCGGGGGCTGAGTCACTAATATCTATTTGACAGAGCTTGGAATGACCCGATCTAAGTTTGTGGTTTAAGTAGGCGTACAATAGTCTGTTCCTTCTAAGTAAGGTACACACAAAACAAAGGGTATGTAGAGGTGGATACAGTATGATTTTCATATGATGATGGATATAACACGAGTTTCATATGTTGGTGTACAGTATATAACGTGATTTATATACGATAGTGGGTTTGGTGAAATCGCCATTTGATGGTGAATATTATTATTACTTAAATTCAACAAAGAGCAGGATTGTTAGTGGTAGTTTTATTAAAAAATATACTAAAGGCCCTCTTAATAAAAACATTAAAAATCTTATATTCACCCTAATATTAAGGTTTATTGTAAAGTGTTAAATATTTAGTTTTAGAATCTAAATTATATTTAAAATACAATCTTGAAAGTGTTATTATTTTTGTAAATTATTTATTTTGTAAACATTATTTTTTTAATTTACTGATTTATTTGCAAATACTTAAGGCTCTAACATGCTTTAATTTTATCACTTTTAGAATAAACTACTTTTAAAAAACTACATATTTATTTATTGTTTTGTTACAGTGCATTTATTCAGTCTGCAGGAATTACCTTAATGAAATATTATTAACAGGTAAGACAACCAAATTAGGGAGGTCAACCGTTCCTTATATATTAAACAAAATAACTAGAGCCATTTTCGAAATATATCGAGGTAATGACCCATTACATCTAGATATCAGGTTTGAACAAATTTGATCCAACCGTTTCAGATAGATGGACAGATATACATACGTTATTATTATTATTATTATTATTATTATTATTATTATTATTATTATTATTATTATTATTATTATTATTATTAGCACCACGTCTTACTACCCGTTCGGGTTATACGCACTTACGCTAATGTGTAATGGTAGGGTGATTGTGAGATTAAATGAAGGACCTGCAGTTTAACGTGGAATCCGAACCACGGTGGAGGCCTGGCATTCCCCACATTCACAAGATGTCTTGTCAGAGGTGAAGGAAGGGTTTGGAAATCAGATAAATCTTTGCCGGGACCGAGGATTGAACCCCGGCCGCCAGCACAGAAGTCTGACACCTTACCCCTAGACCACCAGGTCTCCGACGTAATTATAAAATCCACTATTCTGTGTTTGGACACACATAAAACTTAAAGATTAATTATAATCTTGAGGTCGAAAATTTCCACGAATATAATCGTTTATATTGATATGAGAAAGTAAAATAGTTGGTACGGTTCAGTGCACAGACTTTCTTTCTCTATCATAAAGTAGGGTAATTTACTAAAAACTCGTAAGAATCTGAAACGAAATAGTATGCATTGTTGCATAAACACTACAGTAAAGATCACAAACTAAATAATATACCTACACTATTATGGAGACATTGAGAAAAGAAGAATTTATTTATTCACCAAAGAGCATAACAAACAAATTCACAACTCCAAAAAAATGATGTGTAGATATATAAGTGTTTGCAATTTTTAAAAGGTTATGAAAATTGAGTCGTAGGTTAGCTACAAGGGTTTGAACCAGACGATGCATCATGGTACAGTTATCTTTAGTCTACTTTAAATCATAGTGAAACCATTTTACCACCTTAAACTATGTAGAATACATTTGAACAATAATGAATTTGAGTCCAACATTTTAGATCAGTCGGTAGCGTATCTTTCTAACAAGTTAAGAGTCCCAGGCCATGGCCGAAAAGTTTATCCTCATTGAAATGTGATTTTATTCCCTCTTCCCAGTGATGAATTAACGGCTGAGGGTTGAATCAAGGCCGTAGCCAGGGGGGGGGGGTTTGGAGGTTCAAACCCCCCGCGAAATTTTATGAACAAAATATATATAGCTTAACTTATGGTTCAAAAAATATAAAAATTAAAATACAAATACAAATTAGGCGGCTGTGTTATTATAAAAAGCACTTCAAAGAGCTTCTAGAGGTGTTAAATATTTAGAAATTTTCCTAGCGTTCGGCATTTTGGGGGTTATTTTACCATAAAAAAAACCTCACACAGCTTCAAAAAGTGTTTAATATTTAGAAAATGTCCTACCCTTCAGCAAATAGGGGGTTATTTTATCATAAAAAAAACAATTCAGAGAGCTTCTAGAACTGTTTGTCATTTATAATGTTTTTTATCTTCCAGCAATTGGGGGATGTGCTCACCAAACCCCCCCGTGAAATTATTGGCTGGCTACGGCCTTGGGTTGAATGTTGTGTTTATTTTAGATTATAAGTTATATTATAAGTCACATGCTGATATAATCAGTCGGTTAGGAAAGTGCACATTAAATACCTCAAATAAATGAAAATATAAATCAAAATTGAATTAAAATTGTAAAATAAAACTTAGTTATGTCAAATAAATAATGCTGAACCTCGCAGTTCAATAGCTCTCTCTTGATCGACTGTGATGGTGTGTCTAGTTTACCCGATACCGGTTAATCAAGTGGGAGACAGCCTGTGTGGTGGTTCGGCGTATGAATATTCTTGTCGTGTCTGTTGGCAGCGACGGAGAAATACAAGAATGTCACCCTTCACTTTAACCACAAACTGGTGTCGGCTGACCTGGAGAGAGGGAAACTCAACTTCCAGCGGTGAGTTTGTTATAAGACTAATTTATAAACAGAGATTCCAAGGCACACCTTTATTCTTGTTAGACTACCCAAATACAACAATAACTCCATGAATAAAAAACAACTTTCCATAGAGATTCCAAGGCACATTTCCATTTTTGTCAGACTACACAAATACAACAATCACTGCAATAATAAAAAAACAAAAACCTTGTTAAGCTACATATTTAACTCGGAATAACAGAATGAAGGCGACGTCGGTGGCCTTGTTAATGATTATTAGGTCGCGATAGTAAATATCTTATATTAAATTCCTTCCACAATAATAAGCAAAGCTAGTTACCATATAATATGCGTATAACTGAAGAATTAGCTAGATATAGATATAAAAATAAGGGTATTTGAGAGAGCAAGGGCACTCGGTCGTACCAACAGAGGTGCAGGCCTATAACAACGATTATTTACGATTGTTAAGGACATTCTCCGCTGGTGAACAATATTTTATGTGATATATCTATTTATATGTTTATCAGTTCAACTGGTCATGGGACCTCTCAGCCGGAGATGGTGTCAAAGGCGTCGGATCTGGTAGTGGGTGCGGACGGGGCGTTCTCCACCGTCAGGATGCTACTCATGAAGAGACCTGGGTTCGATTACAGTCAGCGCTACATCGAGCACGGCTACCTGGAACTATGCATACCGCCCACCGAAGATGGAGAGGTGACGTTCCTAAACATCTTCTACGTCCCTTTGGACATTTCCTCCTCCCCCCCCCCCCCCCCCCGCGTGC
>CABFOV010008107.1:0-17531 GCA_902141375.1 Timema poppense
AATCTCTCCGCGGAGCACTTGGAGATGTTTCGCGGAGCACCAAGTGCTCCGCGGAGCACACTTTGGGAACCGCTGCTCTAATGGATTAGGAATTGGGAAGGTTGAATTAAAGGAAGTGAACCCACATTTGTGTGGAGGTAGAGTGGAAAACCATTTAGGAGGCCCCCCTACCTTCCCCCAGTTCACCCGACCGAGATTCGAACTTCGATTTCCCCGTACTCAACAGTCGAGCTCAACACGACAAGCGCGTTAGCCAACTACACCACCGAGGTGGGTTTCAGTCAATGTAGAAGTGTTATTAATAAATGAAGAGTTTTGTTTTGAAAATAAAACCGTTTTAATCAACACACAAAAAGAAGGTGAAAATGATTGTTATATCGGTGATGGTGGTGGCGAAAAGGAATCTATGACAAACTCTACCACCACACGGAGTGCAAAATCAAGGAGGTAAAATGAAAATTAACGGTGAAGAACGTCCACAGTGTGCAATATGTTTAAATGTTTTAGGCCTCAGTATTAGGTCTGATAAATTAGAAAGGCATCTTGACACAAAACATTGAGAGTTCTCCAAAAATTCAAAAATTAATAATTTCGAGTCTTTCCAGTAAAGCTTTACTAAAACAATAAGTGTACCATAATCTCTTCAGGCCTATAAGATTTCCCACTTGATTGCCACGTGTAAAAACCATAGAAAATAAGTGAAACTCATAACAGAAGTTATTGATTGATGTTTCTACCATGTTTGGTGAATATACGGCACAGCAATTAAAAAATATCCCCTTTTCTAATAACATAGTATCCTGGAGAATATCAGAAATTACAGAGGACCTAAGTGAGCAGTTATTAGACAAGATGAGAGACAATTGATATGCACATCTATTGAATGAAGCAACTGATTTGCATAGAGATGGCTATCTAATTGTATTATGTCTGATTCAATGATGGTGATTTAAGCTGCAGGAAGAATTGTGATATAGGCCTTATTGTGCGAGATATCTTCCAGGTCCATTAGAGTTAAAGTTCGTTCACGGTAGGAGTTTACCTCTGAAAGGCCTTTTTCCCTACCAGAAATCTATTATATAGTAGGATATTGGTAGGAAAAAAGACCTTTCAGAGGTAAACTCCTACCGTGAATGAAATATACCCACACACATGTGTGTTGAATAAAAGCAACCAAATTAAACAGTAGAATACTTAAATACACTTAATCATTTGAGGATAATATGAAGTGAGGGTGGGATTCTTTTTTTTCTTCAGTGTCAAATTATTAAAAATTTAATGTTTTCTAATATCCATACACACAGCCTGATTCTGAAGTTTCTGATTATTACTACAAGACAAGCCTTGTTAAAAAAATTCCAAAACTGTAAAATAAAATTCTTAAACTCACTTAATTGACATTATGTCATATTATATAGTATAATTGCATGGAACAAACCATTATTTGTGTTAGCGAAACTTTCATATCACATTTAAGACGTTCAGTAGATTAAGTTATAGCCTAGTGGTGATTTTATGTATTTATTAATTTGAAACACATTAAGTCAAGCGTCTAGCATTACATGTTGTTTTTTTTAAAGTAAAAGACCTAAATTTAGTAAATTATTAACAATTTTATTATCTTTATTTAGAAAATATTTTAAAAAACTTTCAATATCCTTCAACAAAACAACCTGAAGCAGATCGTTACACATCTAAAACTGCGCTGTGCATGAGCAGATCGACAAAGCTCTCAAGTGCGTGGAAAATCTATTTGCGCATGATTTTTGTGATACAAACTGCTAATAACTTTTCGCTTAAAAAAAACTTTTCAAGCTAACCTAACCTTTTGTGTGAATAAATAAAAATTACCGAGATTTGCAAATCGTTCATGTGTGAATAAATATTTAGCTAAATTATCTTGGACCCGTGATTAAAAATATCAGTTTTCTAAGGTTTTTTAAAGATTTAATTTTTTTTAATCATGTTTGGTTTGCTATAATCGAAAACTTCAAAATCTTGTTTTGTGTGTAGGTGCTGGATACCATTAAATTTCTAATTATTTTACAGAAAAAATAAGGAATCCCGCCCTTGGATCACACTATACCTGATCATTTCTATAAAAATATTTTACTCTGTACATCAGTACTTAGGATTTTATAAGGAGTGTGTAGAAGTAAAGACAAACAAAAATAATAATTATAAATACAACTCATTAGAATACATTTTAACATAGTTAAATTCAATTTTACTCACACCAGTTCCAATAGAACTCATATTGCTTGCGTTTTTTTAAAGAAATAGTAAACCAATTAAAACACAAGAAAGGCAATGATGATGCAAATTTGTTGACAGACGACAAAGTTGAAACGAAAATCGGCACTCGGAATACGCTCGTCATTTGCGGTTATATTACTCTAGAGTGCAGAGCAGGGACGAGAATAAAAAGGTCTGGGTTCTTTTTAGTTCCAGTGATCATAAATAGCCATTGACCTCTATAATATAACTGGATGGACTCTGTGGCTCAATTTTCAAGCGGCCGCCTTCATACCATTGTGTAACAGAGAAGAAGACTTTCGGATATCTCTTTCTCTCTTACATCTATACAAGGCAATGTGGAATTTTGACATCGTTCATTAAGTTGATTAACTATATGAATACATCAATGTGTGTTTAGTTATATGAAATAAATATGTTAGTAAAAGATTTGAAGAGAACAACAAAGTTCGAAACTTGTTAGTTTTTCCTTTAAATAAGTTGATGTAGCTTAATATATACGATGATTTTTGAAGGAAGCTCGCTTGTAAGGCTTCATCTCGTACCAGAATCCTACCATATAGTTATGTTTAGTTAGGATAAAGGCCTATCCAGAAGGACATTTCTACTTCCAGTATAAATGGATGTTTATTTTACCAAAAATTATATATATGATTATTATCCTGGTACGAAATATAGCCTTGCAGATTGGGATTATTACTAATATCAGGGTTTAGTAGCTACCGTACTTCCTACAAGCCTAAAACCTAAATTATCAATTTAACTTAAGACTTCTACACGAATTATGTCATTTAAACAAATGTAATACAGTTTTTAGCTAACTTGTTTCACTATAGTTATTGAACGTTCAACATAATATGGTTTCTGAAAGCAATATACAAGATATGAGTCAACATTTTTTAAAAAAAAGAAGAAGGTAATTTAATACTTTCTACAAACCTACAACCTAAGGGATAGCTTGAATGTATGGCAACTACACAAAGTTTTTCATTCAAAAAAACATAATCTATTGAAGTTAAGACTTAGATAGAATGCTCTGGAAAAAAACAATAACAGAATATATAATTTGAGATTTAATTAATTAGATAGTTTCAAGATTGGTAGATGTATTAAGTGACATTGAAATTCAAAATGATTGATTATAATTTGCTTCTAATGAACAACAAATTGTCAAATATGAAAATTTTAGATAGATTAATTTAGCATCATCAACATAACTAAAACATAAGTTGACGACAAGTCTAAAATACAAGTATTACATGTTAAAAAAATGTTACAAACCAAGATACCAGGACAAAACCAATTTTAAAGTTAAATTATGTTGTGAATAATTTTTTTTATAAAATTATAATTTATAAATTTAACATCTGCGATTTGAAATTTAAATAAAGTAATTATGTATTATTGTTACAAAGATTTGAAGAATATAATATAGAGTGGCACATAAACAAGGCTTTAAGTCAAATATGTTAGGTTTTAAAATGTATGAAATTTTAAAGTGATGGATAAATTCTAAGTCGTATCTTATTTCAAGTCCAATTACTCCTTGTGATATCAGCAATCAAAAGATGCTGAATTATAATTATATTCTTCCGAGATGTTTGGTTATTTAATATATCGTAAGCATGGACACAAATCGTTGTAAGAAACATTAGGTGTGGATACGACTGCGAGAGTTGTTTAAAGGAACGCAACATTGTACTGTACAAAATGGGTTTGCAGAAGTAAACAAAAATGATTGCTTTAGATGCTTCAAGCAATTCGCCAATAAACTATCTTCCTGTGTGAAATGGAAATACATTATTTCAATTTACTTCTACCTGAAAAGAGGTAATCTTGTCTGAGTAATCCATAGTTTCTTGATTCAATTCATAACCAATTTTTTTAAAGTTTATTTGGACTGTAGCATGTCAATCA
The DNA here is from genome assembly GCA_902141375.1 of Timema poppense. Taxonomy (NCBI): domain Eukaryota; kingdom Metazoa; phylum Arthropoda; class Insecta; order Phasmatodea; family Timematidae; genus Timema; species Timema poppense. The sequence continues at coordinate 4,174 of CABFOV010008107.1, forward strand.
GTTAGATTGGACATCTACAGTTAAAAAAAATCTATAATTCATTAATTTATGCAAGAAATAAACTATATTCACATATTTAATTGAGTCTACTTTGAAGATGCAGTCTAATAGATGTAAGTTTCTCCCTACCTTCAAACATTCAAACACGTGGTTGGTCAAAAATACTGACTTTTGTTAAATACGGGAGTAGATATCAAAGAAGAGAATTAATATTAACATAGTTGTGAATAAAATACTTTAACGCATTGCTTTTCTCATTGGATAATGTCAAAAATATTTACTTTCGCTTGCCATGCGGTTAATATGAGAAAAATAGTAAACTACATCTATATCATCAAATCTTATTAAAATAATAATGGATCCTGAATAATATAATTAAAACAGATATATTTCCAAATAATATGCCTTGGTGAGTACTCACATCTTCAGAATGTCTGCTGATTCGATTCTCCCACATGTGAAGCTCAATAAAACTATTCAATGATGGCCGCACCACGTGCTATCTTAACTAGATCTGTTAAAAAAAGAAGAAATGCGTGTGAGTAACGACGCAAATATCTCCTCCTCATCAATGACCCTGGTGGTAAACCAAGGAAGCTTCTTCCTACCTCTCCTCCGTGAGTGAGTTTTTCTTGTTAATTCTCTCTTTCTGCCCACCTTCCTCCGTAGTTCTCCTTTCTATGTTCTTGTGTTTATCATCCTTTCTGCTTTCTTCCATTCGTATCAGGTTGGAGAACTATATAAGGGGCCGCGTCCCAGCACACAATATAGCCATTTACTGTATCTCTGCGTTGAAGGAAGGACTCCAGGTTCGTCACATCGACTATGAAGATGGAGGCGTCGGATGCACCACCACCTTAGACAGGATGACAATTTTCAATAACCGCCTATGAAGTCAAGACCGTGGGATTCACCGCAGCTATGGATGGAACCACAGGATTCGATGTATTAAGTATTCTACAGTAATCGACGAGTCCTTATGACTTAGATTATTTTTTGTTATAAAGATGAGTTATATCTGATTGCACCCTTTTAGTTTTTGTATATTGTCGGAGACGATTTTCTTTCGAATTGATTGTAGGTCTTGTTGAACGTTAATCATTTTCAAGTCTTGTTGACTTGCTAACTCAAGCTTTAATTTATTGATTTAATGTTGTGTCATTTAGAATGCAGGACGAGTCCCTTTATTACTTGTTTTTCAAATATTGTAATTCAGTACAGTAGTCTCTGTTGATATATATATATGCCTCCGGCGTAGAAAGTTATACTGTATTAATTAGGGACTTATAATATTCCACTAGTTCCTTTAATATATTTTTGAATCAGAATTTGTCATGTCGCCTTGTACGGCGTGAGCATCAGTTCAGTTTATGAATGGCTACCCCCAGGTTGTCTGTTTTGTTTACCTTATTACAATTCAGTTGATAGGTATCAGTGTTTTAGGTTGGTCAAGTAATCACGCTTCACGTGCAGTATTAGTTTCTGTGTGCAACCCAGGGAACTGCACTAGAGTCATAGTGGGGTCCGCGCAAATAATACTCTTTCACTCTTACCTTTCGGTCAATTTCTATTTTTTGTGTTATTCTTAAAACTTATGCCTTTAGAATTTTATGTACTATTGAATGCCCTGGCAGTACCAAAGGGGAATGTGACCAGCCATAGTACTTTTGATGATACCTGTTTCTTAGCCATCAACTGCTATTGTCAACATCTGGCTATTCTAAGTGTTTAATGGATAATATTTTGAAGGCCCCATCAAGCACAGACTGGTTTAAAGTTACATGCATAACTTGTCATATATGTTTCTATTAATAATTATTGAATTGTTCTATTTTATAGAAAAAACTTCTACCTGTGGCCTGACGACTACGCAGCCCTTGTAGCCACAGTCTCCTTTCTCAAGGCTAACTAATTGGCGCAAAACCCTTACTCGTTTCGACTACATTATTGTAAACCATTGCTATCTTAATTATTGTTTTTTCTATCAATTAATCTATATGTTTTTCTATCTGTTCTTTTCAATTATAATGTGTGTAACCTGTAGGAATAAAACCTTACAAGACAAAAAAATCCTTTCATTTAATAAAATGTATTTATTAACAAATAGCATATTTTAAAATATATATTTTTTGAGACAGATACAAATATTTACATTTACAACATATGCCTTAGAATCCCAAAATGGAATCTATAGAGATCAAAGATATAAAAAAATACAAATGGCTTCAAAAATCAAAGCACACTTAAGTCAGAAATGTTGCTACTTTGTTCAACTATCATGGAGAAGCTTAATAACACACGCTCATACAAGCTCTCCAACACATTTTACTTGAGAAGTACAATTCAGTTTTATATAAATATACAGTAGGCATCTTATTTGGTATGTTTTAAACTCAATATAAATCCAAATAACTATTACATATCTAATACTGTGAGTAAATTAAAGGCAAATTACCTCATCATATTACAGCTCTACGAGTAGCTCATATTTATTTCATACATTAAATAAAATAGAGAGATATAATCACATAACTGTCTATCTATATTCAACATGTCAAGAACCACCATTACACGATTACGTTACAAATAACAAATTATCCTCAACTTATAAAAATAAAGAACAAATATTTTCAAATAACCACTGCACATAGTCTTGACTAGCAAATATCAAAGTTAATTTTCAAATTTAAATATTCAATAATATAAACAAGCTTTATTATTATAAATAATTTTAATCCTATCGTTTAGTGATAATTTTGCTTATGTGTCCATTTAAGTATTATTAATAGTAGTGGCACTTATCTGTGGTCCGTGTTGCATAGTACCTATGTGCCGTAAATGAAATTCAATGTGAATATAATTTAAGCCGTAATCAAAGACTTAGAACTATTAAATTAAATCAATGATCAAAACTTTAATTCAAAGGGAATTTAGAATCACCAAAGAAATATACTATGCCGAGAAATAAATAAGTTAGACCTCAAATTTGAGACTACTAACAATATTACTACAAGACTTTTAGAGTTTGACCAAGACAAAAAATAAAAAAAAAAACTATTGGAATGTATTCAGTATGTGTCCCTCTACATTCTCTGAAAAATCCCAAGTTTTCCCATTCCGGAAAAATCCGCCATCCTGGAAACACACTCTCGCGAATGAAAGGTTTCAATTAAAATTAAATATCTCGAGAACCGTTAGTCATATATAGGCCTAATTTATGTCATATAATTTCCATTGAATTTCTCCAAAATATAAATAGCCTACATATAATATAGTGATTTAAGTCTATGAGTAGGCTAAATAATAATTATATTATATTAAAAAAGATACTTGTTATAGTTCAAATTGTACATATTTTTCTTTATTTTACGGCGTTATTTGTGTTCTTAGGAAAATTTTCCTGGAAATTAAAGTTGTAGAGCGTATGATGGTGTATTAAAATCATACCTGTTAATTGTAAATAATATGTTAAAAACAATGTTTACACCGAGCCCAAACATCAGACATGTTCCCACTAGGTGGTGCGGAGCAGGGACGACGTGTGGCACCCACTACATAACAACAGACCTCAGTTAATAATACACTTTTTTAAAAGGGTGTAGCTGAATATATATTTTAATTTATTGCGCCAATATAATACAAAATTATTCCAATATTTTTTTTTTTTTTTGTTATTCTAACAAGGAACCACAAGCGTGCCGACGCCATCTGGGCTGGCAAGTCAGTTGGACGAGGCATTTCATTCCAGTCGGTTGTGTTGGTGCCAAGTGTGTTCAGTGAGGGATATGTTGGGTTGAATGGGACACAGGTGGAGACTGGGTAGGATCATATTACAATACCAACAGGATTTTATTTAGGGAGTTTTGATATTATACCCTAATAAGAAAATTCTTAAGGTCGTGAATAATATTGCGTTAGTCTTAGAAATAGAGCCTTTCGCATACTAATTATGCTACTAAACCATTCAAAGATATGTTGTGGCAAATCTACTAAGATAATTAAAATTCAAAGATTGAAAATTAGAACATTGGGTAAACTAAACAATAAATATGTACATGAAAAGTACACAATTAAATAGATTAAACACATTAACATGAATTGATTAAAAAATGAATACTAACAATTTGATACAAATTTTGAGTAATTATTTACAATTATTGATACTGTAAGATTAATATTATTTTATTAGATCTTGTAGAATAATATACGAAACCTATAAAATAAGTCAAATTTAACAACTATTAAAAAATTCAAAGATATTAACAATTGTTTGGATTAACAAGTAAAGATAATAAATATGTTAAGTATTAAAGCATAGGGCCTGAATTAAAATTTGAAAATTGTCAAAAATAAATAAATTACTTAACACATCAGAGATTGTAAGTATATTTGATTGATATCATAGGTGGCTTGTAACTAAAATTAGTGGGGTGCTGCTAGCACGGGAAGCAAAACAGTGCATTTTTTACTTCACAGCCGCAAAGCCAACTTTTCCGTTGGTACCATTCAGATTAAAGCTATGAATATATTTCTTGTTGTTGCTTTTGCCTAGCTGAGATATTAGAATATCAGGTGTTGAACGACCTCTTTTCTTAACTGTACCTTTCTCATGAAGAGATAGCTGTGTAAACTTAAGCTGTTGAAGTTTACTTACAGTCACAGAACTTATTTCTTGGGGATGCAAGGCCATGGAAAAAATAACAGAAAAAAATGAATCAAATAGAATTGCTGGAAGCAGAATAATAATCTAATTCTACAATCTTCTACACTTTATCACATTCAAGAATATGGTACACGATTTTTAAGCACAACACACGCCGAGTAAAAGAAAAACCTTCCTTCCACCATCACGCCAGAGCCGGCACTGCGAGAGCAACAGTGCTCTCTCTTTACCTGGCAGTCCCGCATTCCTCCCCACCCCTTACTGTGTGCGCACCCACATAACAGTCAAACACCACGTCACTAGCACTGTGAAGTGCATATTTCCATACAAAGATTTTTGTATCTTTTTCATAAACTGGGGGATGGCTACTGAAGTATTGACACTAAGCGTAAGGAATATATATTGTACTACAAAAATAAAGAAAGAATTAAAGAAAAAAGGACTCATTATATTAAATGTTATCGATAATATCAAGTGGAAATAGGGGGTGCTGCAGCTCCGCAGTGCCTAAACACAAGCCGCCACTGATTGATATATAATATGTAATTAGTAGAAAATTAATGAACTTTGCTGTAAAATTGAAACCTTGTTTTGTTAATAAATAATAATTTAGAATGTTTTCTAAAATGCTATAATAATTTAGTCTTTCTCATCGAACTGATCTAGCGTGTGTTGGATTTCGATCATCACCCTTAGTCCTGGCCTACGCCACTGCCTCCCCAATAGAGATAGAGATAAATCACTGACAGTGACTTTTTTTACCGATAATCTATGGTCACCGTTACTCCCAGTGACTAGAACTCGAAAGTATCAGTGCTCGGTATCTTGTGATACGCTCGCCAGATGGCGATAGCTTAACACTCAGGATTGTGAAAGTAGTAAGCGTGACTGACAAAATTTCAGTTGGTGATACGATGACCCTAAGATACACCCAGTAGCGGTCTCATGTTCTTTGCTCTCGTGCTTTAATAAACATTATTTGATAAAAAGCCACTAATTCATCACTTTGAATGGCCACGTATTGGTAGGAAAAGGAGGGAATTAGTAACAAAAGCCAGTTAACCACCTCACCTCTCCCCCTGTCTAGGTATTCGTCGACTGTCAAGTTCATGAAGGTTTATCCTCCAGTTGTTGCCTGAAATGTCTGGGTCTGCCATTTTCAGATTCACCCTCTTAATAGTCCCGATAAGATGGTATCGTGCCTAATGCAAGTGGAGCTAGCTTGAGACAAGCTTTAGGTAAATTTAAACAAAGTCGGAGAACAGTGAAGGATTTTAGGTACCAACAGTAATAGGAGGCAATCCGTTCAGTTTGAAAGTAATGTTTAAAATACTTACCTGTCTAAAACACAATAATCTCTTACAAGCAATGTACCGCCGGTTTATTCAATGGTTGTCGTCATCATAGATAATATATAAAATATCGACGGCAGGGAGCTTTATTTTTTCGAACTGTTATTTGGTTACTAGCTGACCAATAATAGCTTTGGAAAAGATGACTTCACCAACGTCATCTATATTATGAATATGACTGGTGAATTAAATAATCGATTTATGAAGGTTTTGTTTTATTTGGAGGGATCAGCTGTTGAACTCACGGCGAATCAAAAAAGTGAGAGATCTCTATCTTATATACTAGTTTGTTTTAGTGGTAATCATTTGTTCTTTTTCATTGTTTAGACTTATTTTACCTTTTATAGAGAGATGGCATCCTGTCTTTGAGGATAATACTAGAAAAACAATAAGGAAGGATAAGAATACATACATTGCATTTGTGGATATCGAAAACACATTTGTTAAGGTGAAATGGAATAAAATATTGGAAATTTTAAGAACACTTGGGATAAAGTCCAATGACCTAAGAATAATTTACATCTCATACGAAAATCGGACGGCTATAATGGTTAATAGAGTTAATGGGTATGGAGAGGAAGCTAGAATTTTAAAATGATGTTAGATAAATATGCAAACTAGCTTTATTGATCTTTTAACGTTTATATAGAAGACACAGAGAGGAAAAAACGGGGGTAAAAGAAGTAATAATGTCTAAAGCAAAAATAGGAGGATAGCTTATCAACACAATTTGTATTGCTGATGACATTGCTGTGTGTACTGAAAGTGAAGAGGATATTCAATAACTACTGAAAGGAATGGATATCATATTAAAAATTGGATATATATTTTGGTTACTAACCAAATTAAAACGAAAGCCACGATGTGCAATAAAGAAGAAATCCATCATATGAATAAAACTATAAGGGGTAAGGCTATAGCAAGTAAAGGAGTTCTGCTACCTAGGAAGTAAAATAACCGAGGATAAGAGAAGCAATAAATATATTATAAGAAGAATAGTGCAGGCAAAGAAAGATTTTTATAGCAAGAAATTACTAATCTCGAGTAGCATACATTTTAAATAAGGAAAAGGTTAATAAAGATAAATTTATGGAGTGTTGCACTTGGCGGATGTGAAACAAGGATCATTAGAGCAATTGAAAGGAAAAGATTAAAAGCATTGAATAAAATGGGGCTATAGAAGACTGTTGGATGGAAATGGTGTAAAATACGGAAGTGCTAAGAAAAGCAAATGAAAAAAGGAAAATTTGGAGAGGTATACAACAAAGAAGAGTTAACATGGTAGGCCAAATACTGAGACAAGTAAGTTTGACGAAGATAAGTATAGAAGGTGATGGAGAAGAAAGGAATTCTGAGAAGACTGGAGTACTTGAATCAGATAGCGGACGATGTTTGCAGAAGAAGGTACAAAGCTGTACAACATTTGGTCCAGGTTAAGCAACAGCAAAAAGTTAAATCGAATTATAAATGAATCAGAAGTGATGTTAGATCAGCTGTAAAATGCGGATGAAACATTTTTTTATGCCTTTGCCTGAAAACACAGAAGTTTTTAGACATGTAACTTCATTTAAAGAAATAAAAGTGATTTTAAAAAAGGTTTTACCCTTGTTTGTGGCAATGCAAATGGTAATCACTAGTTAAAGAATGTTATAGTTGGGAAACACAAACAAACACGTATTTAGAAGGGTGTTATGGAAGCTATTCCTCTGCAATACTACGGTTCTACTAAGGCCTGGCTTACTCAATAAATCTTCAAGGACTAGTTTCACCACCACATTGTCTTTGTAGTTAGAGGATATCAAACATCAGTTCTTAAGATTCCATTGGAAGAAGTATAGGATTTAATACTCTTAGATAATACTCCATCACATCAATACGTGAGATACTTTGCAGCTCTGGTGGAAACATTGAGTGAATGTCTTTACCCCACTAGCAATAATTTGCTGATCAAGGAACTATAATGATATGTAAGTAGTTGTACAGGAGAAAATATCTTCTTGAACAGCCTGGTGACGTGCTGGCGTATACTATATATAGAACATTGGATAGCAAAAGGAATAAAATACCATTAAATCAGTCATTTCTAACAGCTTCCTGGAAATATACATTAAATATGACTCTCTAACACGTGTAAAAATCATATGTTTAACACATATGAATTGTGAAATAGATTTAAAAGGATTGGAACGACAATAATTTGAATAACAATAATTTGTTGATAGGAAGGGAGATAGGTTCAACTGCAGAACCAATCAAAGACTGGCTTGAAACAAATTAGGGGGGATCCTGAACATTACGTAATAACTTAGGAAGAGATTGCAAGATATGTAAGAGCTGCTACAGCCCCTGAAGAACAAAATGATGAGGACAAGGATGAAAATGGTGCAAGAGAGATTCACAATCTTTCTGAAGTAAGAGAAGCGCTAAATAAGGTTGTAGATTATATGAACACGACAACAATAATGGAAATTCATCCCTACTACCAACATGTAAGATGGCTAAGGAAAGTTGAGGTTTGAAAGCAGCATTACAAATACAAATAACTAAATATAAATACGTTTGTCTCAACAAACTAAACAGGAAGAAGTTTGTCTTAACAATTTAAGAAGAAAACAAAGAAACTAATCTTAAACTAATATATATATATATATATATATATATTAAACTTTGAAGAAGAAAATGAAGTGGAAAAGCTGCAACTTCTATGAAGAAATAATCAAATTTTTCGATGAAGAAATCTATAAAATTGGCTAATATATAACCTCAAACAATGCCAACCAAAATCCTAAAAAATAAAAATGCCGACAACATAATGTATTTTGTAGCAGAGTAACAAGACTCACTACATAAAGACCCATTACATTATGTTTTATTGATTAGCTGATCGTGTAATTTTTACTAGAATTTTCATATACTAAATTTCTACAAATGAATTTATTTTATGTCTTTGAGACGAAAGTCTGTTTATTTTTCCAGCCCTATACTTCAAATGACCAAATACAAAAAACTTCAGATACTTATAAGCTTTTCAAATGTGTATAGCCCTTTACAGTCGTTATCTTTGATGTATAAAGAGATTTAAACCACACAAAATAAAGACGCGTAGTGGTCATTTTGTGAACTATAGATGAACAAGATGTTCGACTGGCATACTAAAGTCTTCAATGGTGTCTTGTATGCCGTGACAGAGGCGCCCTTACAAATCAAGGAGCACGTGGCACCCTTTACCAAAAATTGCTGAAGAAGAGAAATCGAGTCCACAAATAACTAAATAGTTTTAAATAAATATTTGTGTAGTTTTGTGATAGTCTATTTATAAAGAAGATAAAGATAAAATGACTTCGCAATACTGTAAGTGTTTAGTCTTTTTTATATGTTTAATTTATTATTTAAATGAATTAGTGAAACTAGTCATTTGATCCCCTCATACTGCGCTGGTAAAGTGTCTTGGGGTAGCAACAATTGTTCCCAAAATTTACAAATTTATTTAAATTTAATAAATATTATTTTTAAATTGAATATACCAGCAATTTCTACCTTGACTGATGACTCCATCATATATCGTATCTAATAATACTATAATATAGGAATTATTATTACCTGTAATGGAAGCTCATTAAATTTAATTTTATCTCTACTTATGATATTTTTGAATTTACTTTAATACATTATTAAAAACTATTTATCGACATATTATTGACTATTGTTAGTATTTGAATTTTGAATATAAAACTCTATGCATCAACTTTAAAATTCCTAATAAATATATTTAAAAATATGTATTTCATAATAAAACGAAACCACTTAAACGATTGAAACACAGTTTTAAACAAAGGTATTTGATATGTTTGTGTCACGATGTCATAGAAGGAAAGGTTGAGAAACAAAGAAGCTTAGAAAGAAGGAGGATTCAAATACTAGATGACTTGAAGGAAATAAGAAAATTCTGGGAGCTGAAGGAGGAAGCAGAGAACAGGGCGCATTGAAGGTCTAAGTTTCACTGACAAAATGGACCTGTCTTAAGACAGAAACACTCGTAATAATAATAATAATAATAATAATAATAATAGTGTTAAGGGAAACTTTTTTTATAAGTGATCAAAATTGGTTCTTGAATCAACCATGTGTCTTGTACTTGTGAGGGGAACGTATGACTGCCTACCCAACCATTTCCCTCACAATCTTTTTTCCATTTCTTGGGGTCAAGGTCTTATTCTTGATAACCTCCAATATGAACTCGGTTGGCTCGAGAGATAAACTTTACACAATAATCCAATAGAAATGATTCCCCTAAATTAAGTCATATTTGTTTAGGTTTATTTCTGTAGGCCTACTCAAACAAAATAGACTAACCAAAGGTTAAGTAACCGAGCTCACGGAAAAATTCTAATTGATAACTCTGATAAACGCAGCCAACATCTCCCCTTATTGACACCAGAAATGGACAGGAGCGTCATTTGTCTCCCCCTCCCAGATACAAATAAAATGGTACGGACCTCCACACGAACTTTCTCACTCTATTGTTTAAAAATTGAGATATTTACTCGTAATATATGTGAAACGAAATAATATACACTAGCAAACTCAAGCATAATTGCGCTATACTTACTTGAAACATTTTTTGACTCACGGTTTTAAATTTTATGATTTTATTGTTAAAGAATTAATGTCCTCATTTGTTTATTTGGACCAATAAAAAAAGATCGATATTGAATCTCAAGGGTCAACACTTTGTATTAAAATTTCGACTTCCAGTTAAAATTTCCGTCATTTTATTAGGGGTTTCACACCTTCAGGTAATCGTATTGCTATTAAATTCCTCATTTATATAGTTTGACTAATACAAATGTAAATATTGACTATTGAATTTAAAACGCTAGGAATAAATCATTGCTGTACCAAAATATTTCCCCTATGAGGTTAAAGCGAAAAGAACATAAACCTATTGGGAGACTTACTAATATTTAATTACTCTATGGAGTTAGAACATTATTGCATTAAACAACTGTACAACTAGAGCTCATACAATTGTATTAATATATTTGCCAATATTTTATAAAATTATATTTAAAATTATTCTATTTTTATTTTTATTTTTAGTAGTGCTACAATTTCGCAATGATTTGCAATGATATCTCAAATAGTTGCGGAAATATTGAAATTTCTTTTTCTGTAAAGTACCCTAAAATACATTTTATGGGAAAATGAGAATAGCCATTTTGTTTATAATCGTAATCAACGCATAAAAATGAATTTTAATCAAAATAGTTATAGCCGATTTTTAGAAAAAGTAATTTTCTCAGTTCGCCCTTTACTAAACTACTATTTATTTTAAGGTTAGACAGACACACAGACCAATGGCGTTGCAAAAATCACTTTTTAGGGGCTCGGAGGGTCTGAAAAGTTGATATCCATCAACATCTCGGTTTAGATTTTTTTGACGGTCGCAATTTATTGTTCGAAAAGTTAAAGAATATATAACTTATATTTGCGTATAACTTGAAAATTATTGGGTTTATAAAAATATGTTTCAATTAAAATAATTTTATTACTAATCGACCTACATATTTGCAATGATAAGTAATTTTATATCTCGAAGAGTTAGGGAGATATGATAAAAATTAGAATTTACGCGTCAGACTGGAACCCTTACCGACATTTTGACGAAATGTTGAGAGTAGATATTTTGTTTTTAATATTGATACATGCTTATAAATTAAATTTAATCAAATTCGATAGAGCCAATTTTGATAAAATCTGTTTTTTCTTTTTTCGCCCTTAAGTAAACTATCCTTAATTTTAGGGTTAGAAATACAATTCCAAAAAACCCTTGAGGCAACCTTACAAAAACCCTAGATACCAAGTTTAAGCCCGATCGGTAAAACAGTTTAGGCTCTACTCCAAGTACAGACGGACAGACGGAAATTTAAAAACATATTTTTCGGATTTAGGGAGTCATGAAACGTCGAAATTAATCAAAATCTCAATTTAAATTTGTTTAGCAATCACAATACTTTCTCTACCTGTAAGGTAGCGAGAAAGTAAAAATGTAACAAAAAACTTAAAGCATCAATAATCTAGAGCAGGTTTAATAATTATTGCCACACCGCTTTTAAGGCCATAGCCTAAACGAGTGCTCCGGAGACAGTGTGCCGCGGGTCATTGGTGTACTACGGAGGAAAGCTAGGTGTGCCCTAAGTGCCATCTTCAATAAGGCGGGAGTGTAGGGGACGCGGGAAAAGGTGAGTGTGTTAACAGTTTTTATAGAATACATTTTTTGGCCAAAGTAAATAAAATATTTATCCAGTAGAAACATGGAGTTTAATTTTCTTCACATTGTGATATCAACAGTTGTTGAATATTCAACAACTCTTGAAGTTGCCATGCGAAGAAAATTAAACTCCATGTTTTTTATGGAGAAATATTTTTTTTGACCAAAAAAGTTTTGTTATGAAAATTGCAAAAACATTTACCATTTCTCGCCTCCACTACACTCCCGCCTTAAGAACACGAGTTAAGTTGGTATGAGTGGTAGCAGTGCGCTGTTCGCATTTCTGACTTACTCGTGCTTGCCAATATTTTAAATGCAGACTCCACATGACCTATGGTTTGAATGAAATGTTTCCAAATGTTAACGGAGCGGGCACAGAAAAAGAGATTTGACCTTTAATCTTAGAACATTTGACGCTATTTCAGCAAAATAAATAAAGTCGATACATTTCTAATTCTGATGCTGGTCAAAAGACATCTAAATTGAAAAGCCTAATCTGGGGAAACTGTTATTGTTAATTCGCATCTAAATCAATCATATTGAGCATAATTCAAAAATTAAATGGTTAAGTTATTAAGTTCGTGAAAATATTGTCTACGCTTCATTTCGCGCATGATAAAATGATGTTTAAATATGTTTTGGTATGTACTATAAGCTCAAAAACGATAAAATGATATTGAATAATGTTTAAAAAAAATAGACATTCAAACTATCTAAGCATGAGTTTTGTTCATTTTTTTCAAATAATGGGTTTGATGTTAATTTGATCGAATAGTCACAAAATACAAATACATTAGTTAAGCTACGTTTTAATTTTACCGCTTAATTTTGAGAATAATATAACTAAAAGTAATGTTTTGTGTATCTCATCTATCTTATAACATTCTCACAAATACAGTTCAGTTATGTTTCCATGTTGATACTTAATTTGGAGGGAATGATATTTCAAAATACCGTAATGTTTGAGCACCACACCTATATTTTCACAATCTCTCTCTATATTAGACAATCTAACACTCTCATACACTCTCTACCCTCACACACACACACACACACACACACACACACACAC
>CABFOV010008108.1:10392-25002 GCA_902141375.1 Timema poppense
TATTTTTAGTAAAATATTCAGTTCTTACAAAATAAGGTATTTATAATAAAAAGTTGTTTTTATATGTGTATAAATTGCTTATAAATATTAAAACGTTTATGTGAACCTATATTTTGCAGTATTTTATAACAGATTTTTTAAGGCTATATTTTCCATTATCCAATTCAGAAGGATGTAAAAAGACTGTTTTAGTAAAAACCTGCATTCCCCCAAGTGATATGAAAGTATAACGCCTTAGCTCAGTCGATAGCGTATCGCCTACTGAGATAAGGGTTCCAAGTTCAATTCCCGGCATAGCTAAGAAATGTATTATTGGCGAAATGTAGTTTCCCCTTTCACAGTTATATAATAACGTCTGGAGGCGATGTTGTGTATATTATAGATCTAAGCAAGCTTATAAGTTATTGATTGGATAGTAATATAATGAGTAGTTTCAGAAACTGCACGTTAAATATCTCAAATATAAAAAAATGAATTATCTGAATAACTACTCATTAAGTGGGTCATCACCTAAATAATTTAGTTAGGACCTACATAATATGATAATTTTAATCAATTAATAGTTTATTTTTACTTTATTAAAACGTGGTGAAAGCAAATCAAAATCAATTTTCTAAACAATTCGGTATCAGTTGATTTTAAAATGTGTTTCTGAATCTAAGTCCCATATTAGTCACGTGTGTGGATAATATCAGATACAAATGACTATTTTGAATATATCTGGTTTGTTTCTAGGTGAACACCAAAAATGTATCATGGTGAAATTTGTTTTCCGTTTTGATTTAGTGGTAAAATTACTGTTTTGGAGTCAGGTTTGAGTATTTGGTCTACAATTAAGTTAATTAGAACCACCTTTGAATATTTTCACCTAAAAGTCAAGGGCCAATCCAGACGTATGTCTAATGGATCTTGATTCGAATCCAACATTCCCTAAAATTATAATTATTAGCACCACGCCTTACTACTCGTTCGGGTTATGCGCACTTACGCTAATGTGTAATGGTAGGGTGATTGTGAGATGAAATGGAGGACCTACAGTTTAACGTGGAAATCCGAACCACGGTGAAGGCCTGGCATTCCTCACATTCACAAGTTGTGATTAATATACTTCTTGTCAGAGGTGCTTCCCTAAAACCATTTGTTATTTGTCTTGGGACTCATCACACTAATATGATATCATTATCACCGTATTTATTAGATATATTTTGAGATAAGCTTGATATCCTAAATTAATACCGATTTTCAGTCATGTGCTGGCATTACTGTCAAATAAAGTATTTAAGTATCTAAAATAATTATTTTATATAACATATAATTTTCTTCCTGCACCACAATTATAGATTCTGGATATTTTAACACAGATATTAACTATTTAAAAGAGAGAATTTAAATGATATAGTCACTAGAAAATAATATGGCAACTTAAAAACAAATGTATTGGCTTTATTCAGTTTAAATTTATTTTAATTTAAATTGAAGTCTGTAAAGCAGGTAAGAAATCCAAGATGATCGAATATTATTTATACTACACCGTTGCAGCCCCATTAATATCGAATGATTAAAACTAGTTGTTTACTGTCACTAAATTACAAAAAATATAGTTAAAAGGCGAACAATGACAAAGCCATTTGTAGAAAAGGTAATAGCGTTGTATATGATTTTTTCTTTTTAATAATGATTACTTCAATTTGAGATGTTTTACGAAGGGGGGAGAAAGTTGGAAAGCCTATAGGGGGAGATTTTAAATGATTTTCACTTTATTCTTGGATCCGGTGTTAACCACCATGTCTTCATTTCGAAAAATCTTTCTTCTTGAAAAAATAACAATTTAAATACTGAAAACAAAATTACTAAACAGGGTAGACAACCCTGCTATATCTTACTACGTGGTATGTTGTATCTTATAAAACTCCCCCCTCCCCCAACCCGTTCTACCCTCAGAGATTGATCAACCGTGGAATCACCCTTCCCCCCTTTAAAGGGTGGAGTCGTCAAAGGATCATCATCATTATCACTGTCGGGGGCGGCTTCGTCATCATCTTTGGTAGCGACATTAAGGGGGCAGGGGCGTGGGTTTGCCGATAAGGCAACCTCGTTGGTCGTCTCCTAGCTTCCTTTTCCTGTTTATAACTACTAACATAGTTATACTACTCTACTTTCAGGAATAGTGCATGGGTCAACACTATTGAATCTAACCTGACTAGGATAGGTTTAATACCTACCACATTTACTAGTAGTGTTTATTTATTTTGAGTTAATAATTATTTTTACCATCCCTATCCAGGTTAATTTTTCAAATTTAATTTTTAGTCCCACATCTTACCAACCGTTCGATGTCTATGCATATGTACTATTTACCTTAGTATGATATTGATGGGGAAGGTTGAATTTAGAGGAAGTGTAAGAACATTCACGTGTAGAGAGAGTGGAAAGCCATTTATGAGAAATAAATTCTGAAAAATCCAACTGGTATTCGAACCTTAATCTCTCCATCAACTTCAGTCTAGTCTATTGCGATAGTGGTGCCTTAGGGCTACAACAATTATAATAATAATAATAATAATAATAATAATAATAATAATAAATTAAAACATTTAAAACAGATGCATATGTGAAAAAAGATTTGGTTATTTAGCAATCCGGATAACCGGGGCCCGGATAATAGGCGTTCTGCTATACATACTGTCACTGTCTTTTACTCTCTCCACGTCTAATAAAATAACCTTTACAACTAGACACACTCGCACCGTCTTTGTAAAGAAACCAATCGTCTTCCCCTCTTTACCCCTTCTCTCACCTTAGAAGTGTGAGTTCGCATGGACTCGTTTTTTTGTGTGTTTTTTTACACTTGCGTGAATCCAAAAGGTGTCCTTCCACTGGTCAATAGTAGAGAATCCACTCCAATTCAGTCTTAACCTATGGGCTATTGAAGAGAAACAGCTCAAGGAAATACAAGAGCTCAGAAGAAAACTATACTATGTCCATGTTTGGTAGATATTTCTGAAATAAAGTTTTTATTTTATAAATATACATACGAGCACCATGCCTTACCACCTGTCTCGGGTGCCACCGTTGGCGATTATAGTACCAACATATGTGGATACAGAGTGTCACGTGGTCAACATAACGAAACATCCAGCCGTGAATCTCCGTTTTCTAAACCAGAGCTGCTACTTCTTTAATCAAGTAGCTCCTCATTTGTAATCATGAGGCTGAGTTTTACTTAGTTCCAAACCAATTTCTTCACATATTATAAGTGTTGGCTCCACTGAGGATTGAACCCGGCACCTCTGGATCTGTGGCCAGGAACTATGACCACTGGACAATTACTCTAATGGAGTAAGAATTATTTTTACACCAATAGGATAGAAATTAAAAAGGTAAAATTTAAAATACATATAACTGCATATTCGTGAAAAGAGATTGGGAAACCATTTTGGAGGATACACTTTGTACACCTAGCTGGTAATCGAACCCTGACCTTCTCATAGCTTAGAAAACCAAACCAGACAGGAATATACGCCTTAATCTGTGTGCTCAGCCATGCGGGTTAAAATGAATATTAAAGTTTTAAGCAAACCCATTGTATCGTAGTAGCTTCCTACCGAGACACAAATGAAAACTTGATAAACGTAATAACCGCAAAAGTTTGCAAACTTAAACACGATTAAAACAAGTTGTGTGTGCGATATAACTTTTTAAAATGTACTTTTACCTTTTGAAAATAATATAGATTAATTTTAATTTAATTTTTCTTAATTTAGAGACAGACAAAGTTAACGTTAGTATGAGTTTTAGGTTCAAAGTACACTTCGTGTACCCAAAAAAGTAGCTAATTTACCGACCAAACTCGGTGGTTGCATGGCCTAACGCTTCGATATCGCGTTAGACTAACGAGGATTTCGGGGGCTCAAATCGCAGTCGAATGTAATGAGGGGTTTTTACTCCCTCCTCGTAAACACTGCTACATTTACTCTATAAAATATATACTCCTTATTTCACTAGTGTAATTAATTAAAGCGCATAACCTTAAGGAGTACTAAAATGTGATTATAAAATAGTTTACCTCATTTTTTTAATATTGTGAAAATTTTAACAAGGAACTTTATTTAATAATAAATAGTGAATGGTTGAGAGTTTAAATATATGTATAATTAATATGGAATTAATAAATAGGTTATGTGTACAATATCAAAAATATTATCATAGTAAAATTTTAATATTGTACACATAGCCTATTTATTTATTCCATGTCAATTATATATATATATATATATATAATTTTATATATATATATATATATATAATTATATATAAACTCTCAGCCATTTAATTGTATTATTTGTTTACTATTCTTATTTATGATAGTTACGCTTTTGCGTAGCTTAAATTATAAGCGTCTGACGCCTTATTTCATTTGGCAGCAAATTTGCATGCTTAGTTAGGGGTTCAGGGATTAATTCCCGAAATGACCAAAAAATGCTATCATTGGTGAAACGTGTATCTGCTCTTTCCCAGTGATGGATCAACGGCTGGTTGCTGGGTGTTGTATCGGTTCTAGAAATTAAGTTATCTTATAAGCCGTGTGCTGATATAACTAGTCGGTTCATAAAGTGCACAATAAATACTTTTATCACCGCGTCTTACTACCTGTTCAGGTTATACGCAAATGATAATTATTATAATAAAGTAGGGATGAGGAAGGAAGCATTTTAGAGGTAATCTGCCCGCATTTGTTTGGAAGGAGAGTGGGAAACAAATTTATAAATAACAAATTACATAGACCAAACTGGGATTTGAACCCTGATCTCTTTCCTGTTCTCATCATACCAGTCTAATATGAGAGTGACGCCTTAAGACTATTCGACCACTGAAGCGGGTGATATTTAGTTCAAATAAATAATGAAATAAATTAAAAGTCCAAGTAAAGACTGCTACCCCGTCAGGAAAGGTACGTATATCGATCGATTGGTCCGCCCTAGATCATGTTCTAGAAGTGAATGGGTCTTCCATTTGATTTTCAGAGAGCGAGTTTCGATGGTTGGGAGCGAAGATACTCCTAGTGCAGTAGTTCCTACCTGTGTGCCTCGGCACAATGGAGTACCATGAACACGGTTAGAATTATTATTAGTATAGAATATTATTTTATTGTTACTTTAAATATGAAAAAAACTTATAAGTCAAAATCTTTAATATTTTTATTATATTGTGTTGCTAAAAAAGTTGTTTTACTAATTTTTTTTTCTATTTGATCCCTTCAAATGTGCCGCTAAAAATTATATTATTCGAAAGTGTGCCGCGAACACAAAACAGGGTTAGATCTGATTTCCTAGTGCATAGCACACGAAATAGGTCTGACAGGTTGCCTGTATATCAGGCGAGAAGTGGTCACTCGGTTTGAGAACTATACTCGGTTGGGAGGACAGGATTTGATACTTGTGCCTGACAGGTCGCCTAAGTACCAGGCGAAGAACGGTCACTTGATGTTTTGAGAACAAAACTCACTTATGTGTAAAAGATAGGTGCTACTGGTGCGGTTAGTTTGCCTGTATACCACTCTTTACCGATGGGCATGGTGACTAATTGTCAGGCTCATCTAATTTATTTTTCCAGTGACAGTATTTCTGGGGATCGAATTCCAATTGGGTGTATTGATGGTATTTTCCTAGATTTTTTGCCAATTTCCCTTTAAAAAAATTATATTTCATATAATTTAAACTCTAAAATCCTACTTTCTAATCAATTAATGTAATATAAAATATGTATAGCCTCAACAAATAATTATAGATAATAGTGGGATGGGGTGGTAAGATGAATCTAGGTGTAGAAGGAAGTAAAAGGGAAATTGCAATTGCTTGTATTAGGATTGTGTGGGAAATCCACGGGGAAAAACATAAAGCTGAAAATCATCCTCAATGCACCCGGCCTCTATTCGGACCAAGATAAATTCCTATATTAAGGGTTGAAACCACCACGCTAAACTTGCGATCCATAGGTTTTTTTTTTATCCCATAGCCAACGAATTTAGTTCAATGGTGCCACCCATCGAGCAATTAGTTAATTACATATCCACACCAGTGTGCACATGTAATAAGGCGTCAGTCTTATCTTGTCTAGTTTACCGATTATGGGAGGTTGTTATTCATATCCCAATGTATGTACTCGAAGTATATATTTTAAGGTTTTTCCTCTCTCTATGGCCGCAAATGCAACCACTTTCACCCTAAATTCCGTCTTCCTTATCCTCACCTCATTAATATAACTAACCTCAGATAGGCGTGGTACAAAAAAAAAAATCCCACGGCTGGTAAACACTACCAACACGTGACTTGATATATTATTCTGCTAAGACAATCCATTCTAGGCATTTACTTGAAGTGGAGGTGGAAATAAATCGATAATTTCTCTTCCCCCACCCCCTCACCCTACCTAGTATACCAACCAAGGACATCACCCTCACCCCCTACCCCGATAACCCTGCCAACCCCTGACCCTGCGCCTTTGTTTTCAGGCTAGCGAACCTCTTCCGATTCATTGCACGTCCTGCCGGCATTGTGTCCGTGCGGACAATTTCAAGGAATGGCAGGATGTCCTGTAAGTGCAGAGGACGTCTACTGATCTGATAATAGGGGCTTAGTGACCTAAAAGACTGAATAAGGCTCTATCCTAACCGGCCCTACATTCACAGATTTTTATCCTCGTGCCATTTTACTTCTATATTTTTACTCATTTGTTACTTATACAGTTAATTTAGATTATATATTATTTATTCATCTACGTGTATAGATCATGTATTGGTTAATTCTGTCAAAAACATTAAGAAACAACATTTTAGTGCTCGTCTGCAAGCCATGGAAATCTGTATAAAGGATCTTGTTTGAATACCTCATGAGAACTTGTAATTTCCCGACTTGTAAACCCCAATGGATTTTTTTCGAAAAAGAAGGATAAAAATGCATTTTTTATATTTTATTTGAATTTTATATTTAAATTGTGGAATTATCATTATTTTATAATTTTGTTTTTAATTATTCATTTTCATTTTGAATATTTAATCCCTTCAGGCAGTTTGCAAGGCAATACATATATTTTATTTTAAATTTGCTTACTGGATCCGTTGGACGGTGAAAACAAAATGGAAAAGCTGATTTTGCACTTAATTTGTGTTATAAGATAAATACACCTTTTCGATTACCCATCAAGGGGTAATTATAATTCTTAAATCGGCGCTAATTGAGGGGCGTTTCTTAACCCCTTCAATTGACGACCAAACGTGAGGTTTTCTCGAGTTTTATAACTTCAAGTGGACTTGTGATAAGGGATCTTGTTTAAATATCTCATGAGAACTTCAAGTGGACTTGTGATAAAGGATCTTGTTTAAATACCTCATGAGCAGTTCAAGTGGACTTGTGATAAGGGATACTTGTTTAAATACCTCATCAGAACTTCAAGTGGACTTGTGATAAAAGGATACTATTTAAATACCTCATGAGCACTTCAAGTTGACATGTAATAAAGGATCTTGTTTGAATACCTCATGAGAACTTCAAGTGGACATATGATAAAAGGATCTTATTTAAATATATCATGAGAACGTCAAGTGGACATGTGATAAAGTATCTTGTTTGAATACCTTATTAAAACTTCACGTGTCCATCAATGGAGAATTCATAAAAGTTTTTAACAACTGCTCCCAATTTCTATCAGTAATGATAGGCAAAATATTTGGTTTGAAATTGTTCAAAACAAATTTATTAAAAAAAGTTATTTCATTTACACAAATAAATAAACGCTTTATTTATAAAGCACTCTTTTTAAAGACATTTATTTCATAAAAACGAAATTTTTTATACCTACAAAGAAAATAAGAAATCATCCATTAGGTTTTAATCCTTAAAACCCAGATAAAAACACCTTTTGTAATAATAATAAATGGTTTTTATAATCTTCCTCAAATGGACTTTGTTGTGGTTAAAATAAAACATCGTATTCATAAAAACAAAAGTGACAAAGAAATTAAATTCTAACAACTAAGAGGATTAAGTTTTCACTTTCAAATTTATGAAATGAAAAGAGACAAGTGATAAAAGTTTGGATCCTTAATTAGTACCACGCATCTTATAAAAAAAGGCACGAGACAAAAAAAATGGGTTTGAAAATATGAATATAATTTTATAAATGCTAGGTTGATGTAGGCCTAGATCTATGATACTAAACCCATATAATTTGATCCTATTCAGACTAAACTTGATAACTCGATTTGTACACGAATTTTGGCTTAATATTCGGGTCAAGAAATTTAAATTTGGACCGGAATGAAATAAAAACTCAGAAGTTTTTAATTGGCAAGTTTTATCAGAAATGTGTTTGTACCACACTCGATGTGAACCGACATATACAATTTTATTTATGTAGGAATATACTTATTTCCAACCATTAAAAACGTTACTAAAACCATTTTCATATAATCATAGTCGAAGTTATATCATATTATGTCACTGTCCCGTTTGATGTATATTATAAATAACTATATAATAAATTATTGAATTAAAATTTTATCAATATTGACAGCAAAAAAGTGTATACTTTAGAACATTTCCTTGGTACCGGGATACTACTATATTGCATGATGCAACCTTAAGTGCCTATTTAAGTTTGAAATTATATTGTATTCTCTCCTAGATTCATTATCTGAGATTAATCCTTATAATTAGATATTATTATTATTCTAATTTTCTAGAATATAAATATAGAATCTTAAGCTAATATTTTTTACTATAATTCAAATTATAATCTTAAAAACTATAAGTAGGTAGATTTTTGGTAATAATTAAAGCAAATAAAAATTGTATAACCTAGGTTAAAACTTGATTTGGTGTAGGAAATTAGCTTCTCTTATTAAAAAATAATTCTTAAAGAAGGCTTGTCGACATTGAATATTTTCTCTCTACTTAATTGATATTTTTTTACGTTGCTAATAATAAAGATATTAACTGTCGAAGTAATTAATTATTAATTTTATACGAGTTTAGATTTATTTTGTGATCATAATGTTTTTATTGTTTAACTGTAGGATCCTAAAAGGTCGTCTCTTAGTGATGGTATTATTATATATATTATTTATTAACTAAACTGCATACTATATGGATGTCAAAACAAAGTCTCCAACTATTATCTCAATGGATGTATTTTGATGAATTTAAAATGTTATATTTGAATTCGTAAATTAATCAGGCAGAAAAGAGCTATTTATGTATTTCATTTTCTCATATCAAGATAAAATATTGCAATCGTGGTCAAAAAAATCTATCTCAAAATCATGATGAATCCGGCCACGAATGCGAAACGGTTTGATGTATTCTGTTCACATTTGATATTTGATTTTATAGGGCTATATCTAAGGAAAGTTATTTTTAATTTGATTCTAACCCTCAAATTATGGGTATATTAATGATATATTTTCCTTTTCCAAATTTTCAAAAATAAATCTAAAATTTTTGTTTAAAATTGATACTTAAGAAGTGTTTGGCCTTACAATTAACATTGTATATTTGGTTTGGCGATAAAAATTCCTTAAATGGTAGTTAACTAATGAGTGATTTTTGAAAACTATAAATTTATAATTTGGCTTTAATGATTTTGCTTAAAAGTGATAGCTGAAGAGTATTTGATATGACAAATATAACTGTATTTTTTTTAGTGTAAAATTTGTTAGAGGTAAATTACTGATATTTCTTTTGATTAAAATATTTTAAGAATTTTGTTACGATTTGGTTAAAAATTGGTATCTGAGAATTGTTTTTAACGTGACAAATAAGAATATTTTTTTATTTTCAATATTAAAATAATATGAAGGCTGTCAAAGACGGATTGAATTTTTTTAATTAGAATTAATGTATTTTAAATAGTTTAGTAATTGTTTCAAGTATAAAAATTTAAAGCGTGTTTATTTTGAATAACAATATGTTATGTGTTTTTTCTGAGGGAAACTTACTTAAGGTTAGTTTACTGATAACATATTTTTTAATTCAATTTCAAGCTATAAAACACTGTATGAGAAAACTTGTAAGATTGTGTTATATGATTTATTTTATTTAAATATATTTAACATTATGAAATTCAGTGAGTCACTATTGATAATAAAGCTATCTAGCCATTAGACTTAATGTGAATTTAATTTTATAAAATTTATTTGGCTCCCTAAATCACACCTTATAATTTGATGATTTTTAAAATAGTAAAAATCGTGCTTGTATGCATTATTTGGTAAGTTTTACTTCAAAATATTTCCACCCTCCTCTGATAACTACTTGTCCACTGGCCGAAAGGATCAAATACATATAGTTTTATTATACATCGGAAGTTGATGGACTATGAGTGATTATAAATTTGTTTAATATATAGTCAAATAATTTAACCTAAAATAATTAAAATAGGTTAGTTATTCTTGCAGTTTTATATGATCAAATCGTTTTGAAAAATGACACGTCTGCATAAAACATGTTATAAAATGCACTGTACAGTGTTTCCTTTTTGTATTTATTAATGTAAATGTTGCCTTCAGTAAAATACCTTAGGTGAAGAAAGCCATTGTTAGATTCAATTAAGAAGGTATTTGTAGAAAATACAAACATATTTTCCGGTAAACATTGATAATATTTTACTTTATTTTTATTATTTTACCTATTAAAAGCGACAGTTGCATATAACATGACTTGACTTGGGGACAACAGATAGAGTAACATTTTATAGACCCATTTCGGTGGTTAAATCGTCTAAGGTGTCAATAGACTAGACCTACCATGACAGGGAGATCAGGATTTAAATATTGGTCGGGTGTACTTGGGTTTCTTTTTCTTAAAGTGGTTCTCTCTCTTCCTCCACGCAAATATAGGTACACTTTCTCTTGATTCAACATCCTCCATCCATAGTACATTAACGTAATTAATATATTATGCGTATAACTTTAACAGGTTGTAAACCACGTGAACAAAATACATTTCTAGCTGTCAGATAAGTTATTTTTTGTCGCCACGTTTTACAGTCCATTCTGGTGACACGCACGTGTACTAATTACGTTAATGTGTTAGGGATGAGGAAGGTTGAATTTTGAGGATGTGTACCTGCATTTGTATGAATGGAGAGTGAAGAACCATTTATGAAATAAAAAAACATATGTACACCCTATAGGGATTCGAGCACCGATCTACCCGTCATCATCAGTCCAGTCTACTACGAGAATGACGCCTCACACAACAAAAATATTTCAGATAACGTTCTTTATATGAAAATTGGACTTTAGTTGTCAAGGAATATTTCCTCCCTCCGGCCAACCTTGAACTGAAACAGCAGTGACAGCAGGCGCCAGGTAAGAAAATACAAAGAGCTTAAAAACCATCATCTTCTATACTCTCTTTAGACATATCACTTGTCTGAAGGCAGTTCAAAATGATTGCTTTAAAGTGACTTTATAAATCACGAATACCTTCAAACAGGAAGATAATTTGTAAACTACTTGTTTTTTCCTTATTTTTTTTTAAAAGTAGTTACAAATAGCTATTTTGGGGAACTTTTTTGAAGTGTCAAGGTTTAATGGGGAAGGTGTGAGCGGGAATGTTGTAAAGGGTGTGAAATGGGGTGGGGGGGACTCCTTTATAGTGCGGAGTAGACGTGACCTGTATTCTAGATCAGTGGTATTCACACTTTTCTCTTCACATACACCCACGTATAGCTTTCTTCAGCTTTGTACCCTGAAAGAGACTGGTTGTATGATGTTATAGCTTACATATAAAATAAATGGTACGGTGTACCGCACATACTTTCTCTCTTTAATATTAAAATAAAGACATTTACTAAAAACTCTTGAAAAATATGAAACGAAATACTATACAATGTTGCAAAAACAACCTTTCAAAGAGCCTAAATTAAATAATATACACTATTAAAAAACAATGAGTAAGATATAATTAGAATTTAAATATGATATAAATAAAACCTTTAAAAAACCTTTATTTTCTGTGCCCACCATTAATATAATTTTACTTTATTGGTGGTACTACTATTTCACATATATTTAAATTTTCTATAAAAAAAATTAGTATATAATTTAAAATCACTTTACGCTACGTATGAATGTATTAAGGCTGTTATATTAACTTTTATGACTATAAAAGATTTCCAATTGAAATTGAACTGTAACATTTTACATCCAACATACATTTCCTGATGTACAATATTAATTTAACAAACAAATATGGGAAGTAAAGGATCAACACACTACATCACATAAAGAATATTTTGCAGACACGTGGGTGACCTGGTAGTCTATGGGTAAGGTGTCAGACTTCTGTACTGGCGGCCGGGGTTCAATCCCCGGTCCCGGCACAGATTTATATGATTATCAAACCCTTCCTTCACCTCTGACAAGACATCTTGTTAATGTGGGGAATGCCAGGCCTCCACCGTGGTTCGGATTCCACGTTAAACTGTAGGTCCTTCATTTCATCTCACAATCACCCTACCATTACACATTAGCGTAAGTGCGTATAACCCNCATTACACATTAGCGTAAGTGCGTATAACCCGAACGGGTAGTAAGATGCGGTGCTAATAATAATAATAATAATAATAATACAGACACGTGAAACCTCGGCTCACTTGTTAGTGTGTCTGTCTAATGACTCCGAGTTCGATTCATGGCATGGCTGAAAAATGAATCATTGGTGGAATGTGGATTTCCCCTTACACAGTTGTGAATTAATGGCCGGGAGCTGGATGTTGTGTTCGTTCTAGATTCTTAACCCACCTCAGTGGCCGCATAGTCTAAGACGTCAATTTTGCAGTAGTATGGACTGACGAGGACCGGGAGATTGATCCTCAAATCTCGGTTGGTGTACTGAGGTTTTTTATCCTAAGAGGTTCTCCACTCTACATCCACGCAAATGCGGGTAAACGTCTTATTAATATAACCTTCATCATCCCTAAAATCACTAGTTTAGTTAGTACATATGCTGGGTAACCTGATGGTATAGGGGTAGGATGTCAGACTTTTGTTTCGGGGTTCAATCCTCGTTCCCGGCACAGATTTATCTGATTACTAAACCCTTCCTTCACCTCTGACAAGACTTGTATTAATCACAACTTGTGAATGTGTAGAATGCAAGTACTTCACCGTGGTTCGGATCCCACGTTAAACTGTAGGTCCTCCATTTCATCTCACAATCGCCCCACCATTACACATTAGCGTAAGTGCGTACAGCCCGGACGGGTAGTAAGACACGGTGCTAATAATCAGTACATATGCTTAACGTGAACGAGTAATAAAACGCTGTGCTAAAAAGATTACAAATAAAAAAATTAATCTACCTTTAAGGGTATATACACAGATGAGTTTGATTTAAAATACATTGTTCTCGTCCTGTTTAGAATATATTGTGGTTTAAATCACTCATAACCATAAGGGTAGTAATATAACATAAGAATAACGGATATAAACATAATGAAACATTTTATTTTGGACTACTAACTTTAGTCGAAAATAAAGCTGGGCTATTTAATAATCATTTACTAATCCACCCCTAAAAAATAAACAACTCGTAGGTGGATTGAAGACGTTTACCATTGTATTATATGCGCAAAATAGGGGAAGGGACTATTTTTCTGTCGATAGTAATGGTCGGTACCTGGAACGAACCTCTAACAGACGCTGGAGACAGATGGACAAATTCCTGTATCTTAATAAGGACTGTGATGAGAAATAAATGTTGTAAGTAGCTGTGATCGAAAAAAAAGTATTTATATTAATGAAGTTTTTATTATTCTCGTACTTTATAGTTTTATGCACCCTTCTGCCTAAGATCCGGGATAGATGGACTAAATAGTTTCCTATAAGGACAACGCTTGTGGTATAATGAATTAGAGTGGACTATATTTAAAATTTTGTAATAATCTGGATATGAATACAAAGCTCGAAAATCTATTTGCACTTCTTGAAGGACTCGAGTAGTCTTGAGTTATTGATGTCTTCGCCTCGACATCCTCTTGTAAGGCACAAAACCTTCCTCCAACAACTAGGAATAATAATAGCCTGTTGACAACAATGGAACAAGATTGACGTCCATGGTGGTAAAGGGAGGGAATCGTGGTTTGGTAAAATGTTACTTGAGTGGCTCGGCCTTATGATTTCATATAGGGAATCCACACCAGTGATCGCGTGAATCAAACGTCAAGATCATTTACTCTGGTTCACTGGTGATGGGAATGGTTCGAGCTCCAGCTCTGTGTACTGAGAGTGTTTAATTTCCCTCAATGTTTTCTTCTCTTACTTCATGCAAATGTGGGTGCATTTAATATATATTCTACCTTTCTCGACCTTATATTTATGTAATTAAATGCAGATACACCGGAAGAATAGTATGAATAAGTGTAAACAAAATTTAATTATAATCTTTTAGTAACAATTTTTTTTAGTTACTCAATCTCCTGCTATTAATCAAAGTAGTTGATTACCACAAATCATTGCATGGATTTTATTATTATTATTATTATTATTATTATTATTAGGGTTTTAAGGCCCATCGACACATTGAGGTCATTAGGGCCTTGAAATAT
>CABFOV010008109.1:0-18094 GCA_902141375.1 Timema poppense
TTAGCAGCTGTCACTTCTGACAGTCAAAATTTAGGTATATACCTAAATGTTGACTGTCAGTCAGCACCAAAGAAGCCATGGGGCTACTGTAAACAAATTTGGTTTAGAACTAGATTTACTCAAAAATAAGATGGTTTTAAATTAATTTAGAATCAAAAAACGATATTGGTAAGCTCACTAAAGTTATTTAGCCTAGAAATTAATTCAATAAATGGTTGTATGGCCTAAAGTAATTTTGCCTGTCATTTGCCATAAAAATAACTTTAGGAAAGTCATTTGGCCTATGTTATTTAGTCTAAATTCATTTGACCTAAAATAAATTTTGAATAAAAAAAATTGACGTTGTTGCGTTCGCCAAAAATCAGTTAGCAAGAAGTAATTTGGATTAATAATTAACTTATTAGAAAATCCGGTGGCCTAAAGTAATTTGCCAAATAATTTGTAGGCCAACTGAATATGAGCCCCTATAGCAAAGGAAATCTTAACAAAGACTGCAAGGAAAAGTAAACCTTTCATAAAGGCTATTTAGAAAAAATAATATTACGAAAAATAAATGAATTATTAATATTATTATTACTACAATTACCATTATTATTATCATTATTACTATTACTATCATAGTTATTAAGGTATAAATCCGACGCATTAGCTGAGTCGGTAGCGTGCTATCATTGGTAAAAATAAGGGTTTACCCATTCACATTGATAAATTAACAGTCGGGGATTGGATGTTGTACCTGTCCTATTCTTAAGATAGCTTATAAAGCATATGACACTAAGACCGGTATATAAATCCGGTAGTGGAAAATATATGTCTTGCATAAAAAAATTGACTCAAGCAATAGGCTGGAAACAGTAATGGATGTAGGTATAAATATACTTTAGTGTAGCTCTAAAGTAAAATTTATAGTTTCTGAAGTCTGCACTAATGGTTACATGATCTAAGGAGTCAGCCTGAACTATACCAGGCTAGTGGTGATAGGGGGGTAGTGGTATGAATCTCGATCGTGTGCTCTGTGGCTGATATTGCTTTTGTGTATTTCTCACCCTCACTCCAAACAATTGCGGGCTAATTTTATCTAAAACACCTTACCTCATTTCCCCCTCTTTTAGATTAAGCCGTTCATAACCCTCGTGTTGAACCTAATACTAAGAATTCCATTTCCTTTTACTTTATTAAAGTGTTTCCACCTAGACCTGTTACAGGTGAACGCTGACAAGATTATAAAATAAGACAAAGATAGTTAAACTACACAGTTAATTGAAACTAGATAAAAGGCGTTCCAAACAATTACTGTGTCAAAGATAATAGCATAAAGTATTTAATAATAAAACATAGGGGTGATGAAAACTGTTTCTAAACAAGTTATAATAGTAATTAAAATAAAGTGAGTAACTTATTCCTTAATTAACTCTTTAAGCTTGGTCCTCATTTGTGTTAAATAATATTACCAATTGTAATAAAATAACTTATTGTAAGGTTATTAAAAGGTTAGAGCGGTTCGCACGTGGTATAAATATTAATCTCATTTTGTCTGATTTTCTAGGGACGAGGACAGGACTCGAATCCTGGCCGGGTGTACTGAGGGTAGTTTTTACTAAACAGTTTTCCACTCTTCCTCCAATTGAGGGTACATTTCCTCTAAATTTTACCTTAATAGCTTCTACCATATTAGTGTAATTAATGAAACAGCGTATTGATCAAACGGACGGTAAAACGTGGTGAAAAAAAAGTTCAAAGGTTAAATTGAAACTCTCATAGATAAAAATAACACAGTTCTTACCCACCTTGGTGGGCGCATGGTCTTAGGCCCTTCTCTCGCATTGGACTAAACAGCCGATTACAGGGAAATCAAGGTTCGAATCTCGGTCGAGTGAATCGAGGGAAGTTTTTCCAAAATGGTTCTCCACTTTACCTCCACGCAAATGTGGGTACACGATATCTAAATATAACCTTCCTTAACATAACCTAAAACCATAAGTAACTACTACATAAGCGTATAGCTCAAACGGGTGGTGCTAAAACAGCTATTTTAGTGATTGCGAGTTAAGTAACCTCATTGCTCTTCTAGTATGTTTTAATGTAGCTGATATAAACTACATTAATTCGTTTTATTAGTAAGTACTAGCCTGCCTCGGTGGCGTAGTTGGCTAACGCGCTAGTCGTGTTGAGCTCGACTGCTGAGGACGGGGAGATCGAGATTCGAATCTCGGTCGGGTGAACTGGGGTGGTTTTTCCTAAATGGTTTTCCACCCTCCCTCCACGATAATGCGGGTTCACTTCCTCTTATTCAACCTTCCCAATTCCTAATCCACTAGAGTAATTAGTACTTAAAGCGTATAACCCGAACGGGTAGTAAGACGCGGTGCTTAATATTATTATTTTATATATATATAGTAAGTATTAAATAAGCTACCGGGAGTCAAAAGGGGCTCTTAAATATTTATAGGACACAAAAATAATAAATGTAATAGGAACTAGAGTTCGTACAAATGTAAAACAAACCAACGTGGTGACGTGTATACCAATTTCGCTCAAAATATGTTCGTTATTTCAAAGAGGAATTCGACACCTTAGCTCAGTCGGGTAGCTTGACTGCCTACTGAGATAAGGGTCTCAGGTTCGATTTCCGTCATGTCCGGAAATTTATCATTGAAGAAAATATAGATTTACCCTTTTACGTTGATAAATTGACGACCGGGGACTGAATGTTGTGCCAGTCCTGGTATTAATATAGTTTATAAGACATATGAACTACGACAGGTCTGGCAAACTGGAAATGAAAAATAATATATTACTCGAATAAAAAAATTGACTCAGGCCCCAGCCTGGACACAGTAATGGATGTAAAAAAAAAGTTCAAAGGGTATAAAATATCCACTCCTACAGATAGAATCAACATATGTGTACCCTTGAGGAGTGTCGATGAGTTCGACTTTAAAAGTTGGGTTTCAATACCAACCCACCCAAGATTTTTGTTTTCATATTGTAGTTTTATTTTTTCTTTACAGTATAATGTAGATACCTCCTCATCCATTGTGCAATATTAGGTTTATCGTGGATATTTATTGTGAGCACTTATCCCTGTAGTCGCACACACTGTTGGACACGCGTTATAAGACACCAGGCTCGTATTAGAGTGAATTGACGGGGACGTTTATCAAACCCTTCTTCACGATAATGGTGGTGAATTTCCTCAAAGATACCATTTATTTGTATATGTCCCACTACCTCTTAAGCTCTGTTCCACTTTTCACAGCAATCATTCGTTTGTATGCTTCTTTCATTTCCCTCACAGCTCATTTCACCTGTTCACTCCACCATGCATCTCTTTTTTAAGTTGACCACCACCGCAGATCCACAAACGTCTTTCCCACACTCAACTACATCCTCTTTTATTCTGTTCCAAACACTTTCAATATCATTATAATTTATTTCAACATTCCATTTATGCTCTTGTAAATATAATTTTTCACTCAGCACGATTTCATATTGCGCTCTCACAATTTAACCCTGCAATTTTTCCACTCTCACTCTCTAAATTGCTTAATACTCTTGCGCTGCTTCCTCACAAAATTCCTGCCTAATTCAGTTACTGACATCACTAGGTAGTGATCTGTTCCACATTCAACTCCATGCACTAATTTTCAAAATAAAAATATATCGTTTTAGTTTTGTTTGGAAACAGGGAAATTATTTTTCAATTGATAATGCAAAACAACTTGTATCCAATTGTGCGTGCGTTCAAGGCCGTAGTCGGGGGCCTGAGGCCGGTTGACCCTCTGAAATTTTATGAACAAAATATATATGGCTTTATTTGTGGTTCAAACAATATCAAAATTAAGGTACAAAAACAAATTAAGGGCTGTGCTACCACAAATAAAACACTTAAGAGAGCTTCTAGAATTGTTTAATATTTACTAGAGTTTTTCCTAGCCTCAGCAGTTATGGTGTTATGTTATTGTGTTATGTTGCCATAAAAGCACTTCAAATAGCTTCTAGAGGTGTTTAATATTTATACTTTTTTCTAGCCTTCGGCAATTATGGTGCTATGTTTCCATAAAATCACTTCAGATAGCTAGCTTACAGAGGTGTTTAATATTCAAAGTTTTTCCTAGCATTCGGCAGTTAGGGGGTTATGTTGCCATAAAAACACTTCAAATAGTTTCTAGAACTGATTATCATCTATAACTTTTTCTATCCTCCGGCAATTGGGGGATGGGGCCATCAAACACCCTCCCTCTACCCTCTGAAATTATTGGCTGATGGTCTTGCGTTCGTTTGTATTTAAATATCGTTGGAAGTTATGACCTACGTTACCACTATTTTACACAATTTTTTTACTAATAGTCGCCATATGCGTCTACAGTTCACCTGGTAATATTTGACTTAAAATTAATTTTGTTTTTAGCATCGCGACTTAATAACCGTGCGGTTTATACGCTTATGTACTAACTATGCTAATGGTTTTACGAATTAGGTAGGCTATAGTTAAAGCAAGTCTACCAACATTTGCATGGAGGGAGTGTGGAAAACCATTTTGGAAAACCACCCTTAGTACACCCAACATAAGTTCGAACATTGATCTACCAGTCAGTATAGTCCACTGCGACAGTAGTGCCTTAGATCATGCGGCCACCGAGGTGGATGCATAATTAATTCGGTACCAAATTAAGTATGGAAACATCACTCGTATAGACGGTGAATAATGGAGAGAGATATTTCTCTGGGGTAGTAAAAGGTCAGCACCAAGTGAACATCTGCACTCCAGATGGGCAAAAAGTCGAAAGGATTATTTATAGCTTAACCATCAAAGCAAACATGTTTTCATTATCTTTTTAAACTTTATCTAGGAAGTAAGAAATATCAAATCTAAACATTATTAGTTTTTCAGTTACTACTTATCACAAGATAATAATAATAATAATAATAATAATAATGCATAGCACCGCGTCTTACTACCCGTTTGGGTTATACGCTTAAGTACTAATTACGCTAATGGGTTAGGAATTAAGAAGGTTGAATATATATGAAGCGAAACAAAATTTGCGTAGAGTGAGAGTAGAAAACCATTTAGGAAAAACCCCCCCCAGCTCACCCAAGCCAGACTCGAACCTTGATCACCTCCTCCTAGTTAGTCTAGCTCAATACGAAACTAGCGCGTTAGACAACTACGCCCCCGGGGCAGGTCTCAACACAAGTTGATTTAAAAATAATTATCATATTTTATTAAGGATTAAATTCATTTTTTTAAAAATAAATTTATTTTAATATCAAAACGCATGTTTTTCTTTTAACTATAAAATACTAATATGTCTTATTTTAAGTATTTAAAAAAATCTATAAAAATATTATTGCTTGTATTAACATAAGCCTACTAAACAAGATATACAAGATTTTTTGCCACTAGGGTTATGCATTTAGTGTTTAATGTGCTGTCCTAGACTAAGTTATTAAATTTTGCAGTAAGATAAATCCAAACGTATAAGTATGTGATAGCACTCAAAATACAATATTTAAGTAAAAGACCAGAAAAATATTCATCATAAAATTGGGCTATTTTCTTTTAAATAGTAGAAAAAGATTTTCTAGATACCAGGTTTAGGGCATCCTTATAAAAACCTAATCCTATGGTTAGCTAAGATTAGGGGCAGACACGATACCCGAAGGTTCTACCTTTTTATAAAACAAAAGGTATAATGTCTCGTACACCTGGCCAATGCTCCGGTACTAAATCCAGTACAAGTAAATTATTACCAAAACAAGTTATATCACGGAAACTTGCGAGTAATTTGGTAAAAACGCTTGTCATAGCTATAGCGGATTTTAGGGCTCATCTGCAATCAGTCGAACCTGTTTGTCGGACTCTTAATCGTGTCTGTCATATGCGTCGCATGTCGGAATTGTCGGACTCGCATGTCGGAATTGTCGGAATTGTCGGACTCGCTTGTCGGAAGGAGATGAACATTGTCCATCTCTTGCCTTAATGTAGATGCGTTGTCTTGCGTTCATCCAATCAGTAACAAATATAGGTGCACCACTGTATTCAATTAAAGTAATGAATTACTTAGTCAGGAATTTAAGTTCGTGAAAATAAATAATAAAATGTATTGTATTTTAAATTCTTTGATAAGAATAAGAATGTAAAACAATTTTGATGTATTAAATTGATTCTATTTCATTCATATTTGTAAACTTTAATATGTCGTTGATGATGAAGTCAGTATTAGTTGAAAATACTTCTCTTTACACTTCAATGTAGACAATCCTTGTTTAACCAGAAAAACAACACAACGCGTTCTGAGATTGCGGTACAACATAAGGTGGCGACTGATTGTGGACAAGCCATGCGAATAAGAAATAGGCCCCTACAAGTTGTCTTATATTAGCAAATTGAACAGGGATTTTGATGTCTTAACCCCCTCGACCTCGCCCCTCTCCCCAAATAAAATGAGATATTTATTTAAAAAAAACAGTTTTTATTAAGATATTTTAATTAAATGTAATGTAAAGATATACACACTACACAGTTTAGAAAATATATTAAATTGTTTCAAAATATGTATCAAACTTTTAATTTTCTTCATACACAAACTTTTTTTGGGGGTAAGAATCTTATTTTTATTGGTAAAATTAACTAGTCCCAAACCGCCTCGGTGGCATAGTTAGCTAACGTGCTAGTTTCGTGTTGAGATAGACTTCCGAGGACGGGAAGATCGAGGTTCGAATCTCACTCGGGTGAACTGGCGATGGTGTTTCCTAAATGGTTTTCCCCTCTACCTCCACGCAAATGTGGGTTTACTTCCTCGATATTCATCCTTTCCAATTTCCAACCCATTAGTCTAATTAGTACTTAAGCGTATAGCCCGAACGGGTAGTAAGATGTGGTGTTAAGTATTATTATTATTATTAAATAGTCTCAAAACAAGGACGAAAAAAGCGACCATGTGAACGCACGTCAAATATTTGGTAGTTTCTACTGCACTAATTATTTCGTGAAAGATACCTATATTATTCCGTTAAGTGTTTCTCCAGTTAATTAAGTACAAACATATCACACTTGTGTATGGGGCAGTAAAAAGTGAAAGGTATTTTTGGATGTATCTACTTTTCTACTATATGTCTTATAAAAGAGTTAAATGTAATAGCTACAATTTCGCTTTGCTATTTATTGATAAACAAATAGACTTCTAGTCAGAACATTTTTTGTGTGTGCACTGCATCTTACAACCCATCCTAGATATCCACATGGTGACTAGATAAGGACGGTATATTTTTAAAAGAAATACACCCTAGCTTGTTTGGGAAGTGTGTGAGAATCTATTTATAAAAAAACCACTCTCAGTACATCCGGCTTGGATTCATGCACTGACCTCTCCATCACAGGAAAAATAAATAAGACGAGTTTGACACCTTAGTTCGTGTGCCTATCAATGGGGGTACTAAGCAATTATTTAATAAATACTATATTTTATAAAATTGATCAATGAATGGTTATATAACATTTTTATCCACACTGGTGGAAACGCGGAAAAAGGCGTCACTCCTGCCTAATCTGGTTTAACGGTTGCAGGAGGTAGGGTTTTGAATCCTTTCCGAGTGTATTGAAGTGTTTTTTTTTCTAAACATCATCTAATTTTTTCTCCGCATAAATACGGATACATTTCTTATAAATTATATCTTCCTTATTCCTGCGCATATTTCAGATGTTTAATAAGACGCGCTATAGAGAAAAAATATGTTCATTTTGATTGATGACTGAAAATGAAGTTGTGCTAACTGGTCTCTCTATTGGTGTCATTTTTTTAAATCCCTGCGTCTCATTTCTCGTTCGGGCTATTTATACGTATAGGCCTATATTAATTACGCTTATGTGCTAGGATCTAGAAAGGGGGAATATAGAATAAGAATGGATGGCCAAATAAATTACAATTTTTCAGTAAACGCAATGTATCCTAATTAGATGACCTGTTTAAAAACATTGTTTTATATAAACAACTTTAGTGATTAGTATTTACCATATTTATTAATTTATTAATAGTTTAAAATGTATTTCAATTGATCCCAAATAATTATTATACTATTTTTATTGATTTGTTAACTCACTTAGCATATATGATAAATAAAATTAAACTCAAATAAGATCAATAAATCCCAATACAACTCTCGGTTATGCATTATTTTAAATAGGCCTAACGCAGGTTTTTTAAACCCTGTTTTAAACTTTGTTATACTAATAAAATATTTTGTTAAATGCTGGTTTTCTAGGCCTAAAATATTCCTTAAAAATAATAATTCATTAATTTGTAGATTGGTTTAAATATAGACTATCTGGTTTGCTATACGATAATAATATTATGTTACGTATCTACTCAAGATTCCAAAGAATTACTACAAAGTGTTTGAAGTGTGTGGGCTGAATATTTATAATTAAAACTTATAAATATTGGTTAAAGTGTCAAATATGGAGATTGGAAAACATGACGAGGATTTCGCGTGAAAACCGCCGGCCATTCATACCTTACTTACCGATAACGCAAATATTATATTGCCAGAACTAATCACGGTACTACAATGTTGTATTATATTTTGTGATCGTATGTAAAAAAAAATAATTACACATGCCACGTTGAGTGGTAGGAAATAATGGTTTGATAAACTTATTGATAACATTTATTTACCGATATTAAATAATATCTCTCACAAGGAACATTTGCAAAATTTACGCAGGCCTAACATTTTATTTTGGAAACTTCTAGAGAATATGTACACCTGATAAACTTTACAATATTCTCTAGTGCAATATCCCTCGTAGTCTTATCTTCATAAATCCGGTGCTAAGAATTAGACAAAAACTCATTCTTTTCATTACATTCCACAAATAAGTGTCCCCCGCACAACCAATTCTTTAGCTGCCGCCATTTTGAATTGTCTACTTGCATTAGTAAAGTTGGAAGGTGACCAACTTTTTCACTTGCAAGTGGACTTGTCTGTTTACACGCTGCAAGCTGTGCGCGCGCAGCCAAATTAGTGTACTTGCATTAGTCAACTAATAACGTGTCAACCTCCTAGAGCTCCATTCAGGCCATTATTAAGCATTTCTTGCTATACTTCGTTTTGTCCCTCGCTCCTGAGAAGGTCTTTACTAATCATTTCTATATCTTTTTAGTAACTTCTTAACATCACATTTAGTAATAGAGCAAATTAGTTCAATAAAACCCAAAAAACCAAAGCCGTACATCAATTGGAACCCACACAGTCATATAGCCAGTCATCAACCTTATCCTTGGACACAACACATCCTGACAGATTAGGCCCATGAAATGGGAGAGTGACAAAATAATTATCTTATAACTAAATAAACTATTTAACCGATTACCAACTTCGCTGTTGCCAAGTGAATAAAAAAAAACCGCACTTCACTACGTTTTCTGGTTTGAGTGTATTCGGGCGTCGTTTAATATCCCGTTTAATAGGCCGTGAGATGGGGGCTCTATAATGGCTGAAAACCCAACTTGAGAATCGTATTTGTTATCCTTGCCCCAAATATGCAGGTGAGTGTTAGAGTTCATATAAGAGGGATAAGAACAAATATAGTACAGTCTTATAAACTGGGTCACTCACTACACTAGGGATTTTAAAGGCGAAATAGATCGATGAGCTTTTTTTTTTGTTCAAGTCTTGTTTCCGTGAGAGTAAGTTGCCCTTGTTTGACGACGTTTCTAGTACTTTTTCCGAATAGCTCGAGGATAGCAAACGATGATAAAAAATCTATTAGTTTTTTAAACTTTTTGTAATAGGACTATATACGCAACTCAATATATCAATCAATTTACTTGAATCCAGTGACTTATTAAAGTTTAAATCTAAACGTTACTTTAAATAAGTTTTTATTATTATTAGCACCGCTTCTTAATACCCGTTCGGGTTGTACGCACTTACGCTAATGTGTAATGGTAGGGTGATTGTGAGATGAAATGAAGGACCTACAGATTTAACGTGGAATCCGAACCATGGTGGAGACCTGGCATTCCTCACATACACAAGATGTCTTGTCAAAGTTTAAATAAGTGTTTGAGTTTATCTAATCCCATTATTTTATAATTTCCCAAAATAAAGCATGTAATTTAAACAATTATTTCTAACACATGACCCTTTTATATATTTTACTAATGTAACAAGGTTTAAGGACAAACATCACATTTTTGAATTGTTAATTTTTATTACAGTTTGAAATATGTAGAGTAAGAATCTGCAGTTAAAAATGTTTTTGGAGCAACGTTTAAATCCTAATTTGCATTTTATATAGGGGCGGTGATGAATTGCAGTCACGCCCCTTTTGTAAACATTTGTAAAATCTACCATAACTTCAATATCACTGGACATATATTTCTGAACTAAGCCTTGTTTTGAATGGGAATTTCCAAGCTTTATGTTGGTACATCTGTCAATGCCCAATTATTTTATTCTCTCTGGTACTGTACAGATGTTTCAAGGCTTCCTTCCTAGTTGTTTACATAGCTTGCTTCTTTTATAATAATAATAATAATATTTAGCACCGCGTCTTACTACCCGTTCGGGTTATACGCTTTAAGTACTAATTACTCTAATGGATAAGGAATTGGGAAGGTTGAATTAGAGGAAGTGAACCCGCATTTGCGTGGAGGGAGAGTGGAAAACCATTTAGGACCCCCTCCCCAGTTCACCCGACCGAGATTCGAACCTCGATCTCCCCGTCCTCAGCAGTCGAGCTCAACACGACAAGCGCGTTAGCCAACTACGCCACCGAGGCGGGTCGTCTTTTATAATTTGTATTGTTGTAATAGTAGCTAGTGAACATGGGTAGGCCAAAATCTATTGGTGAAAGAAAGTTTACAGGCAATCGTTTTACTCGAAACTGAGCAGAAAATGTCGGAAGTGCTAATACAACAATTAATAATGAAACCACGTGCAATGTTGAGGTTAGAACGTGTTCTACTCAGGATGACAGTGATGTTCAAACACCTCTTAGATCTTCAAAAAAGAAAATTATCATGTTCCGAACAATTATTCGAAGCAGTCTGGGAAGAAGAACAAAATAATACTTGTAAGGATGCAAAATTAAGATTTTTTTGTTGTTGCTAGACATTGAACTTTTGTCTGAAGCATTTTGTGAGTATGTTAAATGTAAATTTTGTGGGTCTGAAAATTCTTTACCTACTGTGGAAAACATTACTTAACGTAAAGAAGGGCTTGTCTCATCTTTAGTAATCGTATGCTTGGAATGTGGAAACTAAAACAGCTTTGATTCTTCCAAGAAAACTTACAATGGTCATGCGGTGAACATCAGGTTTGTTTATGCATTGCGATGCATAGGCAATGGTCATGCAGCAAGAAATAATGTATGTTCTATAATTAATCTTCCAAAGCCACCCATAAAATTCAATAAAATCAATAAATGCTTATTAGATTGTTCTGAACGTGTGGCAAATGACAGTATGAAAGAGGCTGCTAAAAGCAGCAGTTCCGCTAAATAATGGAGAATCTGATCTGGCTATTGCGCTGGATGTAACGTGGCACAAAGTGTCAAGGTAAATAACTAGTATATAAACCTTATAGCAATTTTTCTCGGTTTTCCATTTTACTATAATCCGGTGCATTTTTTTTTCAAAATCTATTCATCCAAAAAGAGTGAAACTTTTTGTGTGCATTAACCAGTCACATCACAGAAGACTAAAAACAAGAAGGGATTTTGCTGTGACATTGATACAATTTAAAAAAAGTATATTAAATTTTAGCAATTAAAAAAAATATCTTAATACCTATTAACATTCATCAATTAATAATATTTATTATCGAAGGAAAAGATTGTAAAAACATACCCTGAAAATCTAATTTAGATACCTGTAAAAGTTTTTTTTATTAATGTACACCCAAACAAACATCATGACGTTAACATTGTCGAGATAGGAAGTACCTTCTCACAAAGGCAAAATTGAACATTATATTCAATGGCATGATAATGATTGATATGCATTATTCCTTTGAGTATATTTTTCCTACTACTCGACACAGAAAACATTGCATCTCGTGGCCAAGCGCTGTAATCGCTACAGGTATGAAAGATGAAGGGGTACGAGGAGAGTTCTAGTACAGTCAGTACCAATTGACAAATGGGAAATAAGTCCTTCACTGTGAATTGTTGGTTTAGCACGCTTATTTGAATACATTTTAAAAATACTTTACGTGCCTTGTATTTAAAGTTGATTAGATATATATCCGTAATATTTGTCAAAAGAGGTAAAAATAAAATAAAATTATTCTACACAAAGCTACTGAAAATCCTAAACTCTCAAACTTACACGCCCGCCTCGGTAAGCTAACCGGAGTTTACAGCCAGAACGTCAAGATCCCGACCGATGACGTGTATCATATGTTTCCCACTTCATTCTTTAAGTGGTTGACATTATTTCCGCATGAAATGTTTACTGTGTCGAATGATAGCTATATTTACTATTTAGAGTTTTCACCTTTAGCTTCATAAAGTTCTAATGCTTTTGGCCAAGTGTTATAGTTTTCTATTATGAAATGTACCAGTAAAGTTCATCTCGTGACATTTATGTGATTGCTTTACTTTTGAACTTCACTTGAAAAGTTTCTTGTAACCTGATAAATATTATCCATTAATGAATCGTAGACTCTTCAGAGAATGAAGATTCCCCTAAAAAGATAACAATGACTCTCATAAAGAAACTTTAATTTTCTAAAAGTGCAATACAAAGGTTTTTTTTTAAGTTTCCTCTAGCGTTCAGTTAAGCTTCATATTGTTATCTTCCTACCATATTTGTTTCTTAATTATTTATCTTCAAAATATTGAAAGGATTACAAACACCTTCTCACATCAAGAATGTCGTTCTTTTTCGATAGTTTCTATTTTGACAAGCTGATATGGAAAATGACACGTAGAGCAGAGAATCGAGCCTAGAACCATTACCTAACTTGAGCACGAATTCCTTTACCAATATCGCGTTTCAATTATTTCTAATTGAACACGAATCCCTTTATCAATATTGATTCAATTATTTCTACCAAAGGTGATTTACACTACATCAACGGCATTATTAATTTGAAGCGTTTTTGTTTTGTCCCACAGCTGGCCGTGATAAGTTTAGTTTTAGAGTCAATCGAAAGACTAAACAACTGCTGTAAATTAAAATATTAAAACGACAAATGGTCATAGAGTAGCTCAGTTGGTAGAGTGATCACCTATTAAATCGATAGGTTCAGGTTTGAATCACTGCTAAGGAGTAATTTGACTCGTTTAATAAAGTGTCCCATGTGATATTTCGAAAGAAAAATTATCTTTATATTAATTTTACTAACAATGAATTAAAATAATGAAAAGTATCACGAAATTTTATCATCCTTTGTTATTGTTTTATTTGACAGACAAACTAGAATATTGTAGGCCTTTTAAATAATAATAATTAGCACCGCGTCTTACTACCCGTTCGGGTTATACGCTTTAAGTACTAATTACTCTAATGGATTAGGAATTGGGAAGGCTGAATTAAAGGAAGTGAACCCGCATTTGCGTGGAGGGAGAGTGGAAAACCATTTAGGAAAAACCACCCTCAGTTCACCCGACCGAGATTCGAACTTCGATCTCCCCGTCCTCAGCAGTCGAGCAGCTCCACACGACAAGCGCGTTTGCCAACTACGCCACCGAGGCGGGTCCTGTTAAATAGTTTATTTCAAAGGATTTCTCGGTATATGTTTAAAACTTCCAACGTTTCGAGTGTATTAATATAACAGCCATTATCTGATTTGATTGAGTCAAAAGTTATTTCTTCAACGCGACTCAACACCGAAAACATTAAATTTAATATTTGACGTTTTTTTTTGTAGTACACATAAGGATAGCCAATACATTATTTCTTATATATTAATATATTTTTATTTTACAAATTGACAAGTACAGCAGGTCCCAAACACCGGTATAGTATAAGTTATCTGTGATTAAAATGTACAGTACAAGCCCTATATATTAATTATATCTCACTGATTAAAATTTGTCCTCAACTGCAGAAAGGAATCCCTCATTAATGAGGATGGGGAAGTAGTAGGACATAATACATACACAAGAAAACCCATAGTAGGTTGAAGTAGGACAATGCATATATATGATCTGTGTTTGATATGACATGTAGTGAATTTAACATTAACTATATTACCATATCACCCACTACAGAAGGTGAGGATCTATCTGAAACATCGTTCAACAATAAATATTAATTTATTTATTGAGAACGCTGGACCGAGAGATAAAACAACTCTCATGACACAACGAAACCGTTTAAAAGCGCTTGATAATTTAAAATGCAACCCGCCACACTATATAAACTGATAATTTTATTCTAGGTGGAATTTATTTTGTAGAACACCAAATACAATTCAGTATGTTAATAAGTTTTAGGTCACTATTAAAATTAATTAATAATTTAAGTCTTTCATTAATTCATTTTAAACATAACGACATTCGGAAAGAAAAAGCCTGCTCTTTTCAAAGCATATTTTTCTCTTTACAAAAGTTGGTCGCTTAAATTTCAAATTTAATTTATTCAAAATAATTGTTTATGTTTTATTTAAATTTTACTGTAATTTAAATTTTTTCTTTTTTTTCTTTACGATCTTTAAACGGGAAACTTTAGCAATTAGATAATTTAGCTAGAACGTCTAACAAAGACCTACCCCTTTTTTTAAGCACCACGTTTTACTCTCTGTTCAGGTGATACGCATGAAAAACTTACCAAAGGCTTGGCTTACCAATGGATCCATTGAGATACTTATAAAAAGTGGATAACATCAGCGTAGAAAGGAAAATTGGAAAACCTACGACAAAACAGGTTACTTATCTATTTTACAAACTTTTGAGCACACCTTAGGCTAGAAAAAAATAGTCAAACAAATATGAGTATATTAAAATCATGTTAACATGGTTTGCAGAGGTTCATTAATATGACTTAGTTCTCAATTGCTCACATCATACACACTCAGATTCCCATGACCAGGTGTCATTTTTCAACTATTAATTTATACATATAAGGCGTAAAGGCCAAATATGCATATTCCCATTTCAACTTTGACTTTGTGTCACAGCTTATTTATAGTTTTGTTAATATTAATAAACGTTGAAGAATTTATTTATTGATGTTTTTGTTCTTTGTTTTTAGCTCAAAGTGTAATTTAAAGTAAATTCACACCTTTGACCTACTTTATATGGAACACAAATAATAGTTTTAATACGTAGCCTACCAAGTAACTATTATTTGTATGCCGTACCAAATTTGTGAAATCACAGACCCACTTGCCACTATTACGAACAAAATACT
Organism: Timema poppense; assembly: GCA_902141375.1. Lineage (NCBI taxonomy): Eukaryota > Metazoa > Arthropoda > Insecta > Phasmatodea > Timematidae > Timema > Timema poppense. Next base: position 15,372 of record CABFOV010008109.1, read on the forward strand.
TAAAGAAGTGCTATGTGTATTAAGAACTTGAACTAAATATGATAACATCAATATATTCTACAAAATTTTGATTGTATTTGAACACTCATTCTTAAATGTTCATATATTTTATATCACTTTCTACTTGTTAGTTTATAGATTTTCCCTGCGAATACAGTCAACCTAATATTCATAATAACTAGATGTTTTATTATATCTTTTATAATCCAATTACTTAAAAATTTATTTTAGCTTTAAAAAATTCTTCCCCTCAAAACGATAAGTTGACTAAAGATAAATTATAGATCTGTTGTATGGAAGAGCAAATAAAAATATAATTTAAATGATGTTATAATTTATCAAATCATACCATCAGCAATAAGTTTAAAGGAACATATCTTCATTCAAACCGATGATGACGAATATATTTAATATTTGCTAGTATCCGTCCTTCTATATAATTTTAATTAAATACCTAACTATCTGTAGTTATTTGGGTTGAGAATGTAGTATTAGGAGTACTATTCATTGCTAATCAACTCTTTAAGTCATGTGTTGATATATTGATGATGTTTAAAAAGTTCACGTCAAATACCGCAATCAAACAAAAATTAAAATATAACTCAAAATTAAATTGGTATATATTTCCGCGTGAAGTAAAGCTTAGTGCTCGAGAATTTTCACACAATACAATATTATTTGGGCCATATTGTACACTCATTATTATTTGGGACATTTCTCTAAATAGTTGAGTTTAATTCATTTAAACTTGTTTGAACTCGTATGGAAATTTCTTTAATGTAGATTAATCATTCTTAAGGTAGAATGGTAGGGATTGCGAGCTTAGGACAGTCATTTTGTAGTTTTTATAGAAACTTTTTTTTACCAAAATAAATAATATATTTATCGAGTAAAAACATAAGAGTTTAATTGTATTCAAATAGTTATCACAACAGTTCTTGAATATCTGTCAAGTGTTTCCTAAAATTTAATGATAACTTTTTAACTTTATTTAAAACGTTTTTCATTAAATGCTTATATGCTCACGAAAAAATATTCAAGAACTGTTTATATCACTATGTTCAGAAATTTAAACTCTATGTTTCTACTGAAGCAAGATTTTATTTATTTTACAGAAAAAAAACTTGTTTGCTATGAAAATTATAAAAACCCCGAACTTTTATCATGTATCTTTTCCTCCAACCTTAAGGTAACTTGACAATCACGGTTTTATTGCGCCATTTTAACAAGTGCATAAGTATAACTACAAATAAGTATTCAATGGTTTAAAATCATTACAGTTCACGATTTATAAAGAGTCAAACTTCCTATTTATGCTTTTCCTGTACCGATGTTAAGTTGAAGTATTTAATGTATGAGGCTGAAATTTTGGATAACTAGACATTCATATGATGCATACACAATGAAATATAATAGTATTAAAATTAAAAATATGTAATTATGTACACCTCACATTAATGTTTAGCTATACTAAATTTAGCCTTCATACAATAATTAACGAAGGTACTCAAATTGAAAAAAAATAATAAGTGAAGCTCGTGAACTGTAATGATTTGAAATCAACGATTCACTATTTATAGCTTAGAGTTACACACTTGCTAAAACTGTACAATGAAATTTTGATAGTCGAGTGATAGACATCTGTATTGTAGGCCTATATCATAAATACAAATTTTGAAACATTTGAACTATTTATACAATACAAGAGTGGACATCAGAGGGTAATCATTTATTATGTTTCATGAGGCCAACGGCTAGAACGCGATTCTATACTAAAATACTAATCGGTCAATAATAATTCACGATTGAAATTATTTATTTATTCTTTGTATACAAGGTAATAAGAAAAAAATATATATATCAAATACTCCGGTAAAACATTCTTGGTGCTAGTAAAAGTGCAATTAGTTTTCCCAGAAGCAATTTCACTAGCTATAATTCAGCAAGGCAACATAAATAAATTAGTTCAACCCACTGAAATGCTTTACATGAAACCAACCACACGTTCCAATTTAGAAAACGTAATTAGCGGGAAAAGGAAGTAAGACCCACGTTTTAAATTGGTTGACAACTTGTATCTCGCTAAAGGGTTGAGTTTTTTTAATCTCAAAATTCAATTTTAAGAAATGTATTTGACAAGTTGAAAATGTGACATATTTTTGTTGGTCTAGGATCGGGATGCACAGTTCGCAAATATTCATGGACTTAAAGAGAGCACATCTGCTTGTAACGGGCCAAAGTTAATTTTTTTTGTCAATAACTCATACCCTTCCCACTAATCTACTTGCTTTGATACCTGTTGCAGAGGATAGATATAGAATAAAATTCATCAGCTTACCTTAAAAATGATGCGTTAGTTCTTACAAAATGTGTTCAAATAATAAAATTTAAGCCTCTAGAATTATTTTATTTTAGATCCAGATTTTATAGCTATACCTACATCTTTTGTTACAAAGACTATAAGGGCCAGTTTCATAGTCAAATTTAGTACGCCTCAAGTGCGACGCTACACTAAGTTCATGACGACACCTACCTAAACCAGAATGGAATGGGCCAGTTTCCTATGCGAGAACGGATCATTCCATTAGGTAGGTGTCGTATTGTATTTAGTGTAGCGCCGCACTTGAGGCGTACTAAATTTGACTATGAAACTGGCCCTAAACGTCAGGATTGGCTTTCTTGGTTTGTCGGTGATGTGGATAATGAGACTAGAATACCGGCAG
>CABFOV010008110.1:0-24998 GCA_902141375.1 Timema poppense
TTTGTTATATGATAAAAAAAAATTCTAGCAACTTGAAAATGGAGTTACGTAAAAACAGCCAAAAATGAACATGGTCTAAGGGTAACGATAGTGCTCCGTCACGAATTTCTCTCCTGAGAAGTGCTCCACGACTCAAAAAGTTTGGGAACCGCTGGTCTAAGGCACTACTCTCGCAGGAGATTAAAGTGCCAATGACAGGGATATTCAAGTTCGAATCTAGGTAGGTTTTCCAAAAAGGATTTCCAATCTCCCTTAACACAAATGCGGTTAAACTTCCTCTAAATATAACCTATCCAATCCTTACAAACATTAAAGTAATTAGTATATAAGCGTATAGCCCAGACGGGTTGTAAGACGTGATGCTAAAAAAAACTCATTAGTGTGTAACCTCCTCCAATCCCCAATAGCCTAATTCTTTTTTTGGACCAAATATCTTCCTAAGCACTTTGTTTTCAAACGTCCTGATATTTTTGAAATTTAACATAACTAGATATGTATATGAGGTGTACACAATTTTATTGATTTTATAAAACTCATTTAATTGTAGCCTAAACTTGGTTAAGATCTTTTCTTCCATAAGGCTCTTTCGTATTCGCCCATTTAGTCCGAATTTTCACTAATCCTAACAAACTTCAGTCTCAATTATTTCGGATTAGCAAGGTTCTATTGAATATGGCACCCTTATTCCATAACCAATTTGAATGGTGACCGTTTTATTTGTTAGATATAAATATAAAACGTTATTTCAAAACGTCGTTCTATTCTCTTTATCTTTCTTTAATTTAAAGAGTTATCGATGACTTTAGAGGAAAGTAATGAGGAAAGTATTTTCAAAGTAAATGTACGTGCACTAGCATTGAAGAGAAATGACAAAAGCACATGAGAAAACCATCCCTCAATACACCCGTCTGAGATTCGAACAGCATGACTTCCCTATCAATGGCTGCTTAGTATGCAATAAAAGTTTAAAGTGGAGGAAAGGTGAAGGTTTTTAAAGTTTTTACATCAAAAGTTTTTTGTCAAATAAAATAAATTTTTTCTCTTGTATAAACATAAGAGTTTAATTTTCCTTAAAAAGTAACCTCAACAGTTCTTGAATTTCTCTCAAGGGTGACCTAGAATTTAATGACAACTTTTTATTTTCATTTAAAAAGTTAGTCATCTAATGCCACTATGCTCATGACAAGATATTCAACAACTGTTGATACCACAAGGGAAGAAGACAATTACATTCTATATTTGCACTGGAGCGATACTTTATTTATTTTGGCTAGAAAAAATGTTTTGATAAAAACATTGTGGAAACACTTCTCTTAACTCGCGATTTTACATCCCCACCTTAAGATGGATGAGTATTATGCTAATATGTGCACCGCAATCGGTTAAAAAACAACAACACTGAAACACATTGTTTACAATACACCGGTTTCTAAGAACTTTGTACAAAACGGGTTGAAAATGGAGCCCTGAGCTGTTTTATAACCGGATAGTGATAATTGTTACCATTATACACAGACGGTACTTAAAATAGTGTTGTTCATAAAACAGCGGTGCTTACTCAGACTCACATTAAAATACCAACACATTTTGTTTTGAGCAGCACTGTAAATTCAAATAGACAACTTTGGATATAAAGCTACGGTTAAGATAAATAACTGTCAAATTAATGGCGCAACACAAACCTTGATCAATACAGTTTCCTGAATGCATAACTTAGAGGCGGGAGGAAGGGAACGTGAATTCTACCAAACAGACTTTAATGTTTTTTTTAAATGAATTAATTCACTTCAAGGATTATCAAGCCAAAGTTTACAAATGTCTAGTACCGAAGCCGTAATCTACATAATTATATAAAAACCATGTTGTGTTTGATTGTCCTTCCAGGGCTTTCCTCTCATTTCCGATATCCTCAGGAGTTGAAAATTGGTATGGAAGCTATGGAGCATTCCATCTTTGTGAGAAAAATCCAAAATTTGAAGAATCCAAGATAGTCGATCCAAAATGGAGGACGTAGCGTAAAAATTGAGTCAGAGAGCTTAAATTTGGTATGTACGCTATGGAGCATGGAATCGTTATGAATTTTTTTTTCAAAACTTGAACAATTCAAGATGGCGTATCCAAAATGGCGGACGTAGCGTACAAATTGGGTCGTAGAGAACTGAAATTTGGTATGGACGCTATGAATCATGAAGTCGTTATGAAAAAAAAAATCAAAACTTAAACAATCCAAAATAATGGATGCAGCGTACAAATTGAGTCATAGAGAGCTTAAATCTTGGTATGGACGTAATTGAACACGCTAACTTTATGAAAAACAATCAGAATATGAGAAATTCCAATATATTAATGATATGGAGCACTCAATTTTTATGTTAAAAATACAATACAGTGGATAATAACAAGGAAAATATTTGCATGAAATCGATAACTGCCCCTGTCGGAGAAAGGCCTAGCCCCCTGAATTATAATGTAAGATTAGCCGATGAATTTATGGACGCTATTAATAAAGGTCCACTAATGGCATAAACAGTTGTTGAGGTCTGCTAAAAGAATAAAAAGGCATTGAGCTGTAGATTTATGTATAAATCACAAAATGTCCTAACTTACTCGTGGCTTTATAACAAACCCCAGGACTTGGACCAGCTATAAAGTTGACTTAAGTGACTTTTCGCCTAGATGCTACTTGTATGTTTATAAATTATGCATTGTAATATAAGTTTTTTAAGCTCCCACACTGACTGATGACTTGATTAAAAGTTAATGATGCTTAATTTGGAAATGAGCTGGACACAAATACTAGGTTTCTCTATTACATTGTTATAATTTATTATTTTTGTGACGGAATAATTTTTAAAAATATTATAATGCATTTATTTATTTATATTTGATAAATAAAACAAATTTAAGGAAGTATATATAAAAAACTTTTTTATGAAAAAAAATACTAAAAACAATTTTTGGATCGACATTTGTTACTTATTATTTATATACCCATAACTATTGTTATATTCCATTCACGGTAGGAATTACTCTCTGAAAGGTATTTTTTTCTACTAATATCCTACTATATAATATATTTCTAGTAGGGAAAAAGGCCTTTCAGAAAACAATTCCTACGCTGAACAGACCGTGTGATCACCTCATGAGTCCAGATTTATATTCTCCCCCTTCCCTCTTCATTTTCACTCCACAGCATATGTCACTCGGTCCACGAACATCTGGCGGCATGACGCTGCCCAGACGATAACTATGAACACGTCAGTTGCCATGGAGACCAATCTTTGATAGGGAAAAGGAAAACATCTGCGCGGTAAGGGGATGGAAAAGATGGTCTCCTTCTGGTAGGTCAAAGCGAGTTTGTGGAGCCATCGTTTCGTTTATTAACAAGGTAGCATACCATCCGATTTGTCATTAGGGAAGATTTGCCTTTCAAAGATTCATACGTCAACTCATGGGATCTGTTGATGTCACTTTTGATAGATATTAGCATTACCTATAGAATAAAACTAATAATATAGGAATATTTTATCAATGTTGGCAGCAAAAAATTGTTTCCTTACGCGTCTTACTAACCATTCAGGCTATACGCCTATGTACTAGTTACACTAATAGGTTAGGGATTATAAAGGCTTAAATGAGAGTAAATGCACCCGCATTATCGTGGGGGAGAGTGGAAAGCAATTGATAAAAATACACCCTCAGTGCACCCGACCGGGACCAAACCCCAATCTCCCCGTATTCGGCAGTCTAGCCCAACACGAGAGTAGCGCGTTAGACCACGTGGCCACCGAAGGGGGTAGCCCTGTATATTAATACCCGTTTGGGGTACAGGAATTTTTACACCTAGTGCTAATGTGCATCGAGGCAAAAACAAGATACCCCTCATTTTATGAAAATATGTGCTAGCAGGTATTTCTGGTAGATTACCTCTCTCTTGAACTACAATTTGTTTCTATAGTCAGTCAAGACATCGAGGACAGCTAATATCAACGAATATTTTTTTAATATAATTAGATTTCAGAATTCCATTCAAGTTAAAAGAGTGAATCTATCCCATCTGAATCTATTAGGACAATCTTATTTTTTACCTGATCCCCTCAATTATAATAAATGAATCAGTGCATGCAGGGAAAAACTAAGTCCATTTTTGTAACCTTTAGAAGAAATAAAAACAATAGGCCTATTATTGCTTCTTCATTTATTTGGATTTATTCATATTTTGTTAGAGGTTTTGTCGGATAGGGATCTATCTTGTAGGGTAATAATTTCATATATTTAAAAAAAATAGTTTATATTTATTTTTAAAGTCTAACAGTCCAAGCTGTGTCTATTGCCTAACCTACCAAGCCCTCCAAACATTGGTTTTCATTTTGCTGGTCAGTTTTTTGTATATCAGTTTTCCTGAGCCGGACACGTGGACTATACGTCAGAATGGTATGGTTTGGTTTACTGGTGACGGGAAGAATAGAGGTTCCAATCCCAGCTGGGTTGATTGAGGTGTTTTTTTCGCCCATAAATGGTTTCTCACTCATTTTATACTAAAAGCCAAGTATATTTTCTCCAAACTCTGCCTTACTCATGCCTATACAACTAGAGCAGCGGTTCCCAAACTGTGGTTTGCCAAAATATTTCTGTAATGGTGGATTTTTGCAGCACTTTGTGAGGAAAGGGGAAGCATTATCGTTTCAAACTGAAGTCTGGTGGTTATCTCGAGGTAAAATACAAGATTGTTTGAACTTAAACACGAAGTTTTTGTTTTTATTACCAACCATCCATTTCACAAAACAAAGTGCATGCAACATCAAATGTGGCTCAAGGCTTTGGCCTATTTGGCAGACATTTTATCAAAAATAAACAGTTCAACCCTCTCTCTTCAGGGGTCACATATTAAAGTTTTTATTGTGCAAAAACGTATCGAGTCGTTCATAAAAAATAAGTTTTTGGAAACGTGTTTAATTAGAAATCAAACGGAGTGCTTTGATACCCTTCACGACTTCATGGTAGAAAATGGACGAAAATGAAAGGTACATGGTTATAGAATACTTGAAGGAACCTTCAGAGAATATTTACCAGCCATGTCCATTAATAACAATTGGATTAACAATCCTCTGGATGAAACAGCAGTTTTGAAATCCTCCACATTAAGCGTGAGTGAAAAAGAACAGATCCTCGAAATGTTCACCGATTTTGTATTCAAGAAAAGCTGTATATCCTTGTCATTAATTGGTTTCTGATTAATTTTAAAGGAGGAGTTATCATTGTTATAGAATAAAGATATTAGAGCTTTGGTACCATTTTCTTCTACGTGTTTGAGCGAGAAAAATGTTCTTCATATGACTATTTAAAAAATAAATACAGAAATAGGCTCAGTACTGAAAGAAAGTTGAGATTTTATTCATCCTCTGTGGTTCCTGACTTTAAAGCTCTGTGCCATCCAAAGCAAGCGTATCCTTCTCACTAAGTCACGTGAAGAGGCTAGTAGCTGTTAAAACTTGCAGACAATTTTGAATCTAAAATTGGCATGTAATTTTGTGATTAAAAGAGGTTATGTCAATGCAGAAATTTCCAGTACCACTTTAAAAAAACATGGGAAATGTGACAATATTGTGACAGTAAAGATAAGAAAATGTTACTACAGTACTTTGATTATTTGATTTCAGTTTTAATTTTTAAGACAAACGTATAATTATTTGAACTTATGTTTAAGTTGTTTCAATATTATTTCATTATATTTGGTGGGGTATCCTAAAGTACCTACCGAGCTATAGTAGGTTAATTTAAAGGTATTAAACATTTTTATGACAATAAATAACTAAATTTCATAAAAAATAGGTATAAAATTAAATGAGTGGCTATGGATATTCACCAGGGGGTTTGTGCAGCTCAGATATTTGTGAAAGGGGTTCACGAGTCGAGAAAGTTTCGGAACTGCTGAACTAGAGTAATTAAATGTGCCAAGCCTGGAAGCGCAATAATATGCAATGCAAAAAAAGAACGCGTAACAAAATATACAACAGTGCATATCATAGGTATATCCAGACAAGAGCATCGCTTGACTTTTGGTTTTATCTGTACTTTCTCTGCAGTAAGCAAACGGTTCAGTGAAGCTGAAAAAAAAAGCACCAGAAGTTGGGGGAGGGTCTTGGCTTGCATTATGCCCAGGAAATACCCTCCCCTATTTCTATCCCTTGTCCCTTTCACCCTCAGACACTACGAGACTTTTCACCCTCTGGACCGCAAGATATTTCACCGCCTTGTAAATTCCTCTTCCCCCTCTTTCTCTTGAAAGCTCCTATTGTGGGCTGGCAGGTCTTCATCCAATTTCAATCGCCGCTTTGCCCCCTTCTTTCCTCACTCATTCCTCCCCTATTACGGTAATAATCACATGATACCAAAAATATTGTTGAAACTTCGTACTTTAATAAAATTCTTAATTATTTTTTCTTCTCTTTTCCCCTTACCGTTTTAAAATCATTATTTTTTGGAGTAAAAATTAACCAACAAAACTTATCACCTTAAAGTGGGAGTGTAGGGAACACGAATGAAGGGCAGTAATATTGTAATTTTTATTTTGTCAAAATAAATCTAATAACTCTACAGTAGAAACAAAAAGTTTAATTCTCTTCACAAAAGTTGTTGAATATCTGTCTAGGGTGTCCTGGAATTTAACGACAACCGTTTCTCTTCATTTAAAAAGTTTTTCCAACTAATGCCGTATACTAGGGGTGCTAATTCCAACCGGAATACAAAATAAAATAAAATTAAGTATCACAACTTTATTTCAATTTTTACCACACATTAAATAAATGCCTTTTACATACCACAAAAAAAATAACCCACAGCATTAATGATTTAATTTTTTTTTCAATGCCAAGCAAAAGTTAAAAGTTTACTCATATTTGCGACAAGATTTTGCCTCCATCTTGCACCGTCTTTTCGGCATGTTTAGACTTTTAACACTGTAAATTAAATTGAGTATATAAATACATTTCAGAACCACGAAACAAACATATCCCTGCATTTACACTTACACTCTCAAAACGAAGCAATGATATAAAAATTCGAAGATGATATAATCACTAACCTTGTAGATTAGACGGGACTTTCCCAAATTGTGTTATACTTATGCATACCAACCTAACAAAAAATAACGTTAATAGGCCTCCTACATCATCAATTGCGGGGTAGTAGGTAACAAAGCAAAATAAAGTTAAAAACCTGGACAATCAGGTGTCCTAAAGTGGTCTTTAGGTACACCGAGACTATCATTTAAAAAACGCGACAATCCCGGAAAATCAGGACCTCTGGCAACCCTACGTATACTCATGACAGATATTAAACAGCTTCTCGTCCATGCAAATGCGGGTTAACATCCACACAACTTTACCTTACTCATATTTATCCTCATTGGTGTAAATATGTGTATAGCTTTTATATCTATCACAATCTTCATCTTTACTATTATAACTAATTAACTATTAGTATGAGTCACACGGTTGACCGTATTCTAACGTTTATACCCTTGTTTTAAAGAGCTGGTAACGATATCGGACCAGGGGAATTTCCCTCCCCCCCACTTCGACCCCAGGGCAAGATAGTTTTACACCTGCTTCGCTGGTCACTGGGTCTAACGCGTCATCATGTTCGAATGGACTGCCGATGACGTGAAAATCTGGATTCAAATTACGGTTGGGTGTATTGAGGTTGGCTTTTCCCTAAATTGTTTCCCCCTCTCCTTTCATGCAAATGAGGATAACTTTATTCTAAAATTATACCTTTCTCAGCCCTATTCTATTAGCGTAACTAATTTATGCTTATGACATGAAAGGATACTAAGACGTGGTGAATAAAAATAATGGTCTTACCTCCTCTCTCCAGGCTAGTGCTGGTGAATTCCCGATGAATCCTCTTATTCTTTCTCAAGTCAGTTATTCACGACCATTCCCAACTAACGCTTTCATCCGTATTGATTCCATTCAATCAAGTCACAAATAAAAGAGACCCAGCTTCCAGTCACCCTTCCCCATTTCACTACTCCCCCCTCTAGATTTCTCATCTGCCCAAGAGCGGAAATTAAATCTTTCTTTTTCCCCTGTGAGGAATTCCTTTGGAGTACATTTTATTGAAATATCTGATTTAACTTCCAATGCCGTTTCCTCCAAAAGCGCTTTGGTACTTTACCACATATTTCTTTTACATTCACTTTAAAAGTTTTTTTTGCTTCCAGGAAAAGTTTGCCCTTTTTTATTACAAATGTCATTTTTTGTCAAGAATAAGTTTTATTCATGAATTAAATTTTTACATCGGCTTAAGTTTTTATAGAAAATAAAACATGCAGCCAGTGAAACATTTTTTATATTAAGAGAGCACATACATAATAAAGAAAAGTAATATCGCAAAAGGAAATATAGTATTTCTACGTTATTTTGATGCAATATTATGCTAAATATATTTAAAAAAACAAACAGTGTAAAGAAGATTTGTTTGACGACACGGTTAAGGAAATTAGAAACATGGTGTCCCAAAATTGTTTCTAAAAAACTTAAACAAGTACACCTTTTTACAACGTAGCACCTTAAAATTAATTCAGGTTATTCGTATATATTAATTAATTACTCTAATAGGACAGGGACGAGGAATGTAAGGAACAGTTCTAGGTACTTTTTTTTTAATTAGAAAAATTCCAAGTTATTCGCTAACCAACTGTCGTTTAGTACGTGGGACGCTCGTAACGTCTGATTTGGTTACCTGTGACTGAGAGTTTGTTATTCCAATCCAAATCGGGTGTACTGAGGGTGATATTATTTTTATGTTTTTCCTCACTTCCTCTGTGAAAATTTGATTAAATTTATTCTAAAATTCAACCTTCCACTTCCTTACTAGTCAAGGAGCTAGCTCCGGTTTCGTATGCACATTTATATATCCGCAGTTTGATTTCACATACTTCATTTAGGGTGTCAAGGTGTGTGAAAACCATTGGTCACACGACTCGCATTTTGATCACTTAGCCACCATATTGGAATCAAAATGGCTTAAATAGTTTTGTTTTATTATCGATTGTATCTCGGCCGTTTATAAAACAGATTTTCTTTTTATTTATTTTTTGTTTGAAAGATATAAAATGGTTCTTTAATATTTGTTATAATCATTTTGTCGGAAAAAGGAACGGTTTTCCTGTAAAATTAGAAAAACTGAAAAAAAAGTGTTATTTTTGATATCTTTTTTCTCGCTCATTTATGAACAGATTTTTTGAATATTTTTTAAAATTTGAATTTGTTGTCCATAATTTTGTCAAAAAACGCCACGGTTTTTCACGAAAAATTGAAAAATTAATATAATTCTCATGATTTTTTTCTTAAATGATTTATTATGGTCCTAAATCTTGATAAAAGAAACTGTTTAATATTTTAAAAACCATATTTTATTTAACAATGGATAGATAAAATCTATTTGACTTGTACTTTAAATGAACTTTTTCTGCTTCAACAAATGTCTTCTACATTAGCCTGTTCATAGCCTCTGCTAATATAAACTGGCCCCTGAAGGAACATGCGTAGTGTTCGCCACTAAGAATGCTCTGAACTATTACAGGACCAAATACGCCAGTTTCTGTAAAAACACAATCCGCACCACTATCTGCTAGGCATGCACCAGTGCAAGTAAGTACTTCCTTTGCAAAGTGGAAGCCTCCAGAGCCAATGAAAATACTTGTAAATTCATGTGCAGTAGAAGTTGCAGTTCTTTTGCACGTCTGTAAACACCTTCATCTCACCGTAGCGCATCAGATGTTTGGTTTACTTGTTGTAAGCAATCCTGGAAATCTTTCATGCAGGTAAATATTGTGTCATTATCGGTTGCGTGGTATGGTATTATGAGAGTGAATGCTGTATTAGTTACCGGAATAACTTGAGTTGACATTAAACTGTTAAAGGCACTCCAGGATGGTACACTTTGCTTTTAAGGAGTAGTTATTACTGAAAGAAAGTACTTCTTCTGAAAAAAAGTTAGTGAAGAATCACACACTATCCATATCTCGTGGTAATACTTTTACGTCCACATTGCTTTCCTTATTAGCTGGCACAAAGTATTTTGAAACTGTACCTAGGATATTAGGCTTATGGGATCTTAATAATCCCTAACAAGGTAGTCATTCTTGTAGCAACTTGTCTGTCATTTTTGGAATCCTACGTAAAGTTGTATGTAGTGGATTGTGATATTCATCCTGATGATCACTATAAACAGTTTCATAAATTATATCAGTTTTGTTATGAAAGATTACTAGCACCGTATCATGAATGTTACCTTTTCCTGACAGAACAAGCTCATCATGGTCGAAATTATCCATTGCACCTGAAATTGGAACACGTTTATTATAGGGGATAGTGATGTTCAGAATTTATGAGTGCCTTATACTATGCGAGTTAGTAGCCTAACATCAAGCCGTTTAACCTCATCATTACTTACAGAAAGACCAAGTCAGTTCAAGATTTGTATGTAACATTTTGGAACTTGTCATTTCAGGCACACATTGGGCAATCATTAACAGTAATGGCATTTTCTTCCTCCCATCATGTACAAGTGAATATAGCACTAGGGAGTTAGCCCTGTTTCTTGGATAGATAAAGCATTTTGATGTACCATATTGTTAAAGTCACATGCCCTTCAACTGTAGGTTAGAAACATGATTTACGCCAGAAAGTTAGTTTGTGTTCATATTTTCACGCAGGGAAGATAAACTGTAAGCTGTTGTTTCAAAAGTCAATGGGATTATCATGACTTTGAATTAGTTTTTAAAACATTTGATACTGGTATTAGTCTTTGGCTCAGTATCTCTTTTATAGTTCACTATGAATTTGTCCAGGCAGTTCTTGTGATACGTGATGTCAGCACCAAATACGCTCTTTTCCTCTTGCATTGTAGAGGTTCGTTGGAACACACCATCGTGGTAAAATCATGTGGCATTCAAAAAGTATTTAGCTCGATTTGCTTCACATATACGTAAAAGTTAATTTTGTATATGGCTTACAATTTTCATACAAACAACAAACAAGTATTTTTGAAGATTTTGACTGATCAACCTGACGCTTGAAACGTTTTTTTTAGGAAGCTCAGAGCATGTCTTTTAAGGCTAGTTGGGTTTCGATTCAGCATTAGCTTCTACAAATCCTTTAGCTTAATCACTTCTTAGTGTATATATATATTTGGCAATAGCACACGTGGTAGCAAAAATGTTCAAGACTTGCCTCTGTGACAGTCGATAAAATATTGTCCTGCAGAATAACTAAAGCTTTCTGAATTTTCTTCGGCCCATTTTTGTGGCTGTATGTGCTGAGCTCACCCTTCTTTTTCTTGCAGTAGCAGGTTCTATACATTATTCTACTCATTTGTTATCTGTACTTTCTCCACAATTACCCGAAGCTCTTAGATCAGTCCCTTACTGTAATAATAAACAATCTTTTAACGAACTATTTTAAAGATTTTAAATAAACAAATAAAATTGTTTTACAAATGGCCGAGAAACAAGCAATCGAAAAACTGTTATTTTCAGTTTTTCCAGAAGATTATTTGCGTTTTCCGACAAAATAAAGTACAAGTCAACCAAAGTAGATTTTCTCTATCCATAGTTAAATAAAATATAGTTTTTAAAATACTTAACAGTGTCTTATATCTAAATGTAGGACCATAATAAATAAGTAATTTAAGAAAAAAACACGAACATTCTTTTAAGTTTTTTAGTTTTCTGGAAAAACCATTGCGTTTTCCGATAAAATTATAGATTTAAAAGATGAAGACCTCTATAAGTCAAATAAAATAAAAAAATATTTAATAAATCGGTTTATAAATGAGCGAGAAGAAAGCGATCAAATACAATACTATTTTTTTAGTTGTTCAAGTTTTACAAGAAAATCATTGCGTTTTTTTTGACAAAACGGCCATAGCAAATATTAAAGAACTATTATAAATATTAGAAAAAAGTTTATAAATGGTCAGGATACAAAACTTGTTCTGCCATTTTTATTCCAATGGGGCGGCTAAGCGATCAAAATGCGAGTCATGTGACCAATGGTTTTTACACACCTTGACACCCTAAATGAAGTATGTGAAGTCAAACTGCCGGTACATAAAAGTGCACACGAAACCACGACTATATCCCATTAAGATGAATACACGGATAGCTCAGATGGATATTGAGAAGCGTAGCACGCTGATAATAAAAAAGAAACTATTCCAAAGCGTGCCAATAAAATAAATCATAGAAACAAACAAGGCGAATCAATCTTAATGAGGGAGACCATCTGGGGAAGGCAGATTGAATTCAATTTGACCGACGAGAGCGGTGAAGGTCAGACAGACCCAACCACTTCCGACAGTCAACTCGGGTTTAACTGTCCGCGAAGAAAGGTGAAGGTGAAGGTCTTCCGCAGAGCCGTATCTTCCACACACTGTCATTATCAGAGAGTTTGTGTACACGAACAGTGCCGTGTCGTTGATTATTGCCAGGGTAAGCAGAGTTAGTCTTAACTGTACCTGTGAACAATTCTCATCACTCAGTAGAACGGTCGTTGGTCAGGTAACAACGGAAATCTACCCCAACAGGGCCACCACTAGGGATGTGCTAATGGTGTTGCCACACAAGGCCCTGTGATTGGTGTGAGGAGGGGTGTGGGTGGGTTGAAGGGGTGCTTGTTAAGTGAGGGGTGGAGGGGAAGAACAAGTTGGGGTAGGAGATTTTTTTCTGGAATGCTTTTATATTAGGCTCCCTGTATAGGCGATCTGGCAAATATGGTCACAGCGTCATAACAAATTAAAACACAATCATGCGGTTTGATTTATTGAGCTAGTGAAGCGAGTTCTCCATTTTAACTCCACTGATTTGTATTTGTCTGTGCTGGATATGTCTCATGATAACTTTGGAACACATTTAACAATTTAATTCAATCTTGGAGTAGTTGTTCTTTTTGGCTCTATGCAGATATGGTTCGTTGGGGAATAAAATCGAAAGAATGGCTGGGGAGAAATCAACCCTTATATGTTAATCCTATAAGACACGGCTTCTATAATACATTATTACATGTATTTATATTTTAGAGATGGGGTGGGCAACCTTGTCGCCAATCACCACATGAGGCAAATTGGCAATAAAAGTGAGGCGAATTTGAGTTTGCCAGCTCTCACATTGAAATAAACCTTTCCTTGATGGCTTGTGCTATTTGTTATTAGATATTTCTTGTTTACCATTGGAAGCATTCTCCTTTTTGAACGAGTCATTGACGTGACAATACTATTCAATAATTCCTCTGCTCCCTTTTATAACACTTTGTTTCTTCTCTGCATTTAGACAAATTAAATGTAAAATTTCGCAAGTAAAATTTCTTAGTTTTCAATAAAAACACTTTTCATAATTTAAGTCTTAGGCAGTTGTAACTGATTATTGAAAGTTTACATGTCTTGAATACATTTTTCTAACAGAGTGATCTATTTTAAATGTTCGTTTGAACCAAATATTTTCTCAACTTTTATATTGTGTGGCGAATTTCACTTCTCATTCGCCACACCTGTAGCTACATTGAAAAATATGTTGCTAACCTCTTGTTTTATGACATTTCCTGACACCTCATACGGCTTGAAACTATTATATAGGTGCAAACTACTCTATAATACCAAACAAAAACTAAGTTTTTTAAAAATCTTTTAGAGGGGTAAAGGCAGATAAGTTGGGTCCCCTCAGAGCCCATGTCTGCGAAGAGTGGCCCCACGTTCCCAATATGAGGTGTGTAAAATGGCACCTATGTATAATTGGCGTAACAATCAAATGAAATAATAAGCCTACTAATAATAAAATAAAATGTTATCAACAACAAAACAAAGCTATTTTTATTTTTTAAAAGGTCCTTATTTGAATCCTACTATAATAGCACTTAAAAGAACAATAACATTTGTGATTGTTTTGTGTAAGAACAGTTCTTTTATATTAGATAGTTTTTCTTTCTTCATAAGCTATTTTTACGTTTGCAGTCACGACACAATATGACATTACGTAAGATGCATTTCAATTATCCTCGATGAGGTCACATTGTGGAAGAAGAATCAAGGTCATGTGATCATAAAACATTTATCCAGGCAGTATAAGTTTATTTTGGTACTAGAAAGAAATATTTACTCTTTGATAGAATAAAAGATATATAAAATGAATAATGGATCGGAACACACGAAAAAATTATATTTTTTAGTGAAAAACTTAGCGTTCACTTAAAAAAAAATATCAGCACACGACTTACAAACGAGCTTGACCTGGGACAGTATACCTAATGCTACACAAATTAATCTGTTATTTAAAGATATCTTGTGTGAAAAGTTGCACCATTTCTAACTTGCGCCGAATCAAATTTGATGCCTTTAGTGAATCCAATCATAGTAATGTAGCTAATAATAAGTTAGGGAATATTTTCTTGAGTCAAGACTTAGGAAAACCACAGGGAAATTTAAAATATGTAAAAAAAAAACTTAAGTGTATCCGGCTGGGATTTGAGCCCAGTAAAATCCTGACCTCCCAAGTGAGCATCAGATCACACCCTTATGAAAAACCTGCTGGGCCCAATCGGTGCTGTAAAGCCTGAACTCTTAATTATAGAGATCTCCTAATAAACCCTAAGCCCCCTAATTTGGCGCAACGTTAAGACTAACTGTAGAACCTCTGCACTCCCTGGATTCGAACCAAAGCTACCAACGATTCAACGCTATGAAATAAATCTGAGGACCCCATGCCTTGCTTAGTATCCAATTGGTAAGCCTTTAAGGTTTTATTAAAGCCGTTACACGGAAGAGCACTTGAAGGCGTTGCAGACATTTAGAAATCCCAGATTATTAAATAAGTGGTTTGATATTTTTTAATATTGTTTTTTATTTATTACAAGGTAAAAAAAACTATCATAAGTCTTCTGATGAGTTAAAAAGTTTAAATTTTATGTTAAAAGGTTTTTTTAAATTCAACTACTCTTTACCCGAAGATGTTTACTTCAGAGATTTAAACCAAAGGTTTTGGAACCTAAATCCAACCCTCCTTTATCAAATAAAGTCATATTTTGATAGGGTCACGGCATTTTTTTTTAAAGTAGTGGCGGATTGTTTTATAGGGTCTTACGTAAGTTATCACAATTTTATTTTTAAACCCTTTAAACTTCAAATTTATATTTTAAACTGGTTATAAATTTCACCTACATTTTAATGAAAACGATGTTAAAAATTATCAAACCACTTAATAAATAATCCTTTATTTCTAAACTTCTAGAAGGTTATTCATTGCTTTCCCTTGTAGAAACTTACATAAAATATCTTATTGAGCTCCTTCTGCACATCTCTACACCTTGGTAAATTGCCCTCTTCTGTTTGTTTAGTGGGTAGCATACCACTTGCTTTGCAGGGGCTTCCCACTCATTCGACTCGTATTGTGGGCTAGCAAAGAAAACACTTCTTGCTTTTCCTTTTTTTATATTTTTTTATGAATGTGTTGATAGTTTGATTTAATTAGTTTTAAGTGAGGGTATTTAATATGCACTTTATTAACACATATTTATACTAGTCACGATGTACAAACCAACCCTTACACAGAACAGTCCTCATTGGTGAGCACGCATATTAAACGTCAAGCACACTTAGTGTCTAATTTGCCAGTGATTGAGGGGCTGGAGCATGAATACCGGCCGAGTGTACTAAGGGTGGTTTATTCTAAATAGTTTCCACTCTTTTCTCATCCAATTGTGGGTACGTTTCATTTAAATCATTTCCTACTCATTCTTAACAAGATGTGGATGTAAGGAATACGAGTTAAGGGCAGTAATTTTTGGAGTTTTTATATCAAATCTTTTTTTGGTCAAAAGAAACAAAATAATTCTCAAATAGAGTTATAAAGTTTAATTTTCTTCATCTGGTGATATCAACAGTTGTTGAATATCTGTCAAGGATGTACTGAAATTTAGTAACAACTTTTTCTCTTCATTTAAAAAGTTTCTCATCTAATGCAGCTATGCCCATGTCAAATATTCAACAACTGTTGATATCATCATATTGTGAAGAAAATTAAACTCTCTGTTTCTAATGAAGCAATATTTAATTAATTCTGCCCAAAAAAATTGTTTTGTTATAAAAACTGTAGAAACATTGCCTTTAACTCGCGTTCCTTACAACTTAATGTAAATATACGAACGGATGGGAGTATGAGTGGTAAGACGTGGTGCATGTATTAAAAATAACAATAAAAACAATTAAACGTTCCGGTATTCTTATGGTCTAAAGCGTCACTCTCGTGTTGGACTGGATTGCTGGTAAAGGGAAGATCGGGTTTCGAATCCCGTTTGGGTGTGTCGATAGTTTTTTACTAAGCTACTTCCCACTCTCACTACACGCAAATGCAGGCATATTTGATCTAAAATAACTTTTAATATATATTAAATTAGCATAATTAGTGTACGCGTATAACCTAAAACGGTACCAAGACGCAGAAAATAGGATTGATGTTAATAAAAAGGGTCTGCACATCTTTACAAAAATTATGTTTGTATGATAATGTGAGTGTACACTTGGTTGTCCCTGACAAGTAGCTAGCAGTATTATCTTGATGGGTTTCCCTATGACCCTATCTTATTAGCTATGCCATAGTGGGACCATACAAGGTAAGTTATACGAAAGGTACATCCAATGACACAAAAAATGAAACAAAAAATGTCGTTCATAAATTTTTTTTAGAGTTGCTACTAATTACATTTCCTGCCCGATGTTGTGAGGCTCCACAACCAACATGCGTGTCAGTCATCTTACACTAGAGAAACAATGAATGAGGTGTAATTTATGTTTCTTCGTGCGCGACTCGGAAGACGAGGCTTCACCTTGAAATAAAATTAAAAAAAGTGTGGCTTTGCCGCACAGATAAAAAAAATATTACTCTTGAATCACAATTATTTCAGCCTCAAGAACACGTTATCTCATTTCCTTTAATTTAAAGTGGCATTACACCACGGAGTCTTGTGTTTCGTTCTTAAGGAGGGGGTGGTGAAGGAGAGTGCTAATATTTTAGCACCATGTCTGCACCTTAGACCATGCGGCCACAGAAGCGGGTAATTTTAGTACCACATTTACTACATTCAATATTTTTTTTTCATATAGAGATTCTTATCTGACTGTTATATAAGTTATTAAAGCTACTTTCATGTATTAATACGTCAAGTCATGTGATCTGCAGCTGTAACTTTTGATATACTGTATATTATCAATATAAATATATATATATATAATAATAATACAAATGAAATAGTAAAATAATAACAATGTAGGCCACAAAATAATATATTTGTATTTTCTTAATTACCTTTTCTATGAAAATTAGATTGTACCTGTCCAGGTTGTTCGCGAATTTACATTATTGGGGTAGGAATATTAAAGGTAAAATTTAAAGGAGATCTAACCTTATTTTAATGGAGGGAGAGTGGAAAATAATTTAGGAAAACAAAGTCTTTGTACACTCATTCGAGATTTGAACGCCAACCTCCATGTCACTAACAAACCAGACAAGTCGAGACTGAAACCTTAGTCAATGGATACACCATTTTAAAGACAGTTCAATGTTAACAACTTATAGGAACAATATGAAAGGGGAGGAGAGTGAAGAATTATAGAACAGATGTAGACCCACATTAAAAAAATAATTCAGTCAGACGCTCGTCGATCCCTGGTCTACTGCACTTTTGTTCGGCGTAGCAAGCACTCATCTAAACTTTATGGCAATGTGGCGTTAATGATACGAATATATTTTCAAAGCAAGATAAAGTTTTTTTATTAATTTTCAAACTTAAAATTTTATAGTAATTCTTCTTCCGTTGAGACGCTGAGTGAAAGAGTGGAAAACCATTTAGGAAAAACCAGCCTCAGTACACCCAACCGGGATCGAACTCCAATCTTCCCGTCTTCAGTAGTCTATATATAGTCTATTGTGAAAGTATCGCCTTATACCACGTGGCCACCAAAGCGGGTCATATGTAATATTAACTAAGCTAATGGGCTATGGATGAAACAGTTTGAATTTAGAGGACGTGTACCCGTATTTGCGTGGAGGGTGAGTTGATAACCATTGAAAAAAAACAGTTTCAGTACGCCTTACCAGGACTCGAACTTCGATCTCCCCGTCACCAGCAGTCCAGTATATTGCGAGAGTGACGCCTTATGCATACAGCTACCGAAGCAGGTATACGCTCTACTTTTGTTTTATTTTTTTACTTGTGTTGATTAATTACACAAGTGGATCAGCTGAACTCGTTACAAGTAATGATACTTAAAAAACAACTAACAAGAGTGTGAATTGCTTGTGTTTCAGAGCGAGTCAATGCCAACAACATTTAGAACAATTAGATGGCTTTTTAAATCATGACCGGAATTTTTGGTAATAATGGAAAGATACCTGGAGATACGCAGATTTTCTTTGAACTTTCTTTAGTTTAATCATATGATAGTTGACACTTTTAAAAAGTTTCTTGAAATATTTATAGAAATTTGCATATTGGGTTATGGCTGTGGTATCGAAATAAAATGACCAATACTTGACTCATTTCTAGTGTAGCTGGAAAATTTCCTTTAGAATTATCCGTACCAAAAGAACAATAGGGATATTTTATCTGAAAATCGTGTTTATTAAGACTTTTTATGTATGAAAACGTTGATTTTTGTTCCTCTATATTATTTGAATTAATTCATATAGTTATAGTAATTACAACTTTTCCATTATACTTCTATTTCTTATGTAAATCAATAATAATACTAATGCTATCACAATATTGTAATACATGGTCTATATGTCTAGCACGTTTCCGAACAGAGCCACTGGAACTGTTAGTCGAGATTTTTATTTTTTAATGTATAGCACCAGGGTTTGTCGTCTAGATATGGTCTTATATTGGCAGTAGTGGATATGTAACCATCTTCTGAGGTTGGGTCAATATATAGGTGTGATTACTTCGTCCCTATCAGATGGTATGGTGATGATTTGTGGTGCCAGTAGAAGTCTTAAGCCCCACTTAAGCCTAATTAACCAGTAAATATAAGTTAAGACCTAAATATTATTATTTTGAAATTATGAAGATATGATATTAACTTTCAATTCATGCACACTGTAAACAAAACTTTTGACTAATGGTTTTAACTTTTAAAGTGATAATGACCCGCGATGGGCGCCGATTGAAGTCCTATTGAATCTATATATTGATATTTGACCCGCGATACGGCGCAAATTAAGATGATATGGATTTATAATGAGATATTGCCCTGTGATTGAGCAGTATCTATAACGATATTGGGTTTTACGATGATGACGACGCGAGCATGTCTTACTGCGCACTTGCTCGCGGTTATGTGATCTGATTATATTTGATACTTATATTTATGAAATTAGAAATACTTTTGATGTTGCATACGTTTTATTTAACTGATTACACCTTCGGTACTGAGTATATGATATTAAATTATATGATTTACGGATTGTTTTTCTAAGATATTACATGTTCCGTGTACTGTGTAATCTTATATTCTCTATAGATTCATAGGCACAAGTGGCTTATTTATGACCTATCTCTTGCCTCTTGGACCCCTTGTCACCAATGTTAAAACTAACGGAAAAACTCCTGGCAACAGGTGCTGTGGATAGAGGGAGCCAGCGTCACATGATTTTTTGTAAACCGGAGTTGATCTTTGAAATAAAAATGAGTTTTTATGGTGCAATACATTGACATTATTTCTGAAAAGGGCGTGAATCTCCATGAACAAAGTATTAAAAGGATATTTTATATACAGTTTATCTAAGAAAAATACCCTTCATCCATGACTTTTTAAATTTATGAAAGGGGTACAAAACAATATCATTACACTTTGTTTTAACTTGTTATATTAAATAAGTTTTACACTTTTTCATTTTTTTCACTCTTGTATTTAACTAATATTGTACTCATATTTTAATATGGTATAAATGATTATTTGAACATTTGACTCATGTAAATGTCTAGTTATTATTATTAGCACCGCGTCTTACTACCCGTTCGGGTTATACGCACTTACGCTAATGTGTAATGGTAGGGTGATTGTGTGATGAAATGGAGGACCTACAGTTTAACGTGGAACCCGAACCACGGTGGATGTCTTGTCAGAGGTGAAGGAAGGGTTTGGTAATCAGATAACTTTGTGCCGGGACCGAGGATTGAACCCCAGCCGCCAGCACAGAAGTCTGACACCTTACCCCTAGACCGCGTCTAGTTATTGAGTCAATGGAATATTTTAAATGTTATGAAAACTTTGATTAAGGAAATTGTTTTTCCAAGAATATAAATAATATTTGGTGTATTTATGTTATAATGGAATTTTATCATCAGTGAATATATTTTTAAAATTCTTTAATCAGATCTAATATATTCATAGTTTCAAAATAATAATATCTAAGTCTTAACTTATATTTATTGATTTAATCTTTACTAAAGATTTATTTAGATTGTTTTCTAAAATGTTGCTAACAAACCAGGCCATGGCAATCAAAGGAAAAATTCCCCTCCAGGAGAAATACCTCTATTTTAACACCGGTAATCAAACTGGGGACATCTATATTAGTAGCCAGAAATGATGACCACTAGACAAAGAGACTGGCAAATCAAGTTATCAAAGTGTGGGTTTAAACATATTATTTTACTAATAAGATGACCATATAAATTATAACCAAATAATTGTTTCCTTAGATACCGGAGTACAATAACTACTCATATGAGTATAAGCATCGCAACATAAGTATTGAGTTAAAACTTATTGTTATCGAAAGAAAGCTATCGATATTAGTTAAGTATCGTTACTTATTTCATGTTCTACATTTGATAGACATACAATATGAGAAAACTCATAGAAAATATAATCATGGGATTAATTATTTTTCTATAATTTCATCAATTGGTGCATGCAATTTAATTCCTAAATAAGAATATTTTGTTTTTATCAATGCTTATCCCTGTAGCCAGGACACTAAAGTTAATTTGAGAGATTTAACGAGATTTAAAGTTAACTTGAGATTTTTCGGTCAAAGACTACCTAAACTAATTTAGTGTTCGTTTTAAAGCTTACCTAATTAATCATATATTACATACTTGGATAAAGTTCTGGGTGTTTATTATTAAATGTTGCTGTCTCAAATTTAGTTAGTTTGTAAGTCATATGTCTAGTTTAAAAATGCACCTTAAATAGTACACATAAACACTAAACAAAGTAGCTACAGTGCCTATCTGTAGAATTACCTTTTTGTCTTATTCTTTTCCTTAATTAATAATCTTTACTTTTTCTTAGCACCGCATCTTACTACTCATGAGGGTTATTCGCTTATCTACTAATTATACTAATCAGTTAAGGGTGAGGAAGACTATATTTAAAGGAAGTGTACTCTCATTT
The DNA here is from genome assembly GCA_902141375.1 of Timema poppense. NCBI lineage: Eukaryota > Metazoa > Arthropoda > Insecta > Phasmatodea > Timematidae > Timema > Timema poppense. Next base: position 21,460 of record CABFOV010008110.1, read on the forward strand.
GTATAGAGGGAGAATGGATAACTATGTTGGAAAATCCACCCTCAGTACTCCCGACCGAGATATGAACCTTGACCTCCCCGCCATCGGCAGTCTAGTCTACTGCGATATTAGAGCGTTAGACTATATGGTAACCGAAGCGGGTAATAAGCTTTACATATTTTGAATTAAATTTAATGTGTATTTAGTAAATAATAAACAATATTATTCATGTAATTAATATTTTGACAATACAGGCACCCTATATATATATATATATAACGTCGTTAATCTTCATTAAGATAGAAACCTCATAACAAAGCGAAGTGAATTCAAGGCTACATTTAAATAATACTCCTGGTGATAAAGTGACTCCTTTCTTTGGATTGGGAACAACTTGGATCTCCCCCCTTTAAACCCCACCCCGCATTTTCTCTTTCAAAACCATACCACAAATGCGCTCTCTCATAAGTTTCTAAACTAAAATTATGAAGACATTGCTACTATTATACTATTATAAATCTTCTCAACAATATTTCAACTTCGCGGCAGATGGATGGGTAGCATTAATATGTAAAAGTTTGTCGGAAGTTATATTATTTTTTATGGAAAAATACGAGAAAAAAAGTTGAGTGATCAAGCTAAGATCTAAATAAAAAAGTTAATCGGTTTTGCCTTCTTTTTGATGTGTTGTATAAAAGTTTTCTCAAAAGTTTATGCGGATATTTATTTTGTTACCTTGTGACGATAAAATGATAAAATACATTTTTAATAAATAAGTTTTTCATTTTTATTTTTTAATGCTGAAGATGTGTACGCCATTTACGACAGAAAGTAGTAGTAGAGAAAAGCTGAGATATAAAAGAAGCTTTATGAACTAATAGCTTAAACGAATCAAATTTATGCTATCACATTTTTGTTATTTTATTTCTTTCATTTAATAAGAGTTTTGAATAAATGCAATTTATTTATAGACAAACACTTTTTTCGGATGTTCAAATCACTTAAGTTTACGATAAGTAAATGATAAAATGCACGATAATCTTACTTTTAATAACAATATTAATAAACGTATAGTGATAAAAACAAACTAATTGGAAAACGAGCTATACAAATAACGATTATACTTATAATTTATTTTGTGTTTTATAAAAAATATTGTTCCTTTCACGCTTGGATTCGTGATTAAAAAATAATCATTACTAATTTTTAGAATTCCAATTTTCAGTTTAAAACTCAAATTTCTTTTAAAGATAATTTCACAAAAAGAATCATGAAAGTCAATCTGACTTTATGTATTATGTAGATATTTGATTCAATTTCCACATAAATTAACGCACCTACTTAATATATCTCTGCTTAATTGTTCAATTGAAAGTTGATAGAGAGTTTTTCAAACCAAAGGTTGGTTTTATGTGCTTCTTTATCCATACAGAGAAGCCCGCGTGCGTGGGTTGATGCCAAACACACACTCCGTTTGGCAGAAAACAAAAACATGTAATAGGGAGCTCGTGAATAAATAAGTGTGGTGATTTCCCGTTGCCTTCATAATTTAATTTATGCGCGCGAGTCCCTTGGGTTAAAGTTCTCGCCTAAGGACCCAATGTTCGTGGGTTCAAACCCAGCCAAGATTGACGAATTTTTCTTGAGCGTAAAAAAATCCAGAGCACAACTTCCTTTGGAAGGGAAGTAAAGCTGTCGTTCCCATGTCGATTGTGGCATGTAAGAGAGCCCTGAAAGATATGTGATAATTCCTTTACTGGAAAAAATTGGTTAATTCTTTCGCTCTCGTTCATATAAATTCAATGTGGAAGGCAACGGAGAGCCAATACACTTTCTAAACTCCTCTAGTACATAGGCTTTCCGCCAGATGGTGCAGGAATCACTAACCAGCCGAGTGCATTCCCAGTTCCGGATGGATATAAATGACATCAAACCAACCTTCGGGTTGTTTGTTGACTACAAAAGATCACTGATCAATGTGTTTGGTTAGCGTGGTGGGTGTTGCAGGTTTCTATCAACTGACTGTACCTGGTAGGAAGGAGCTGACGAAGACAGGGGGATGAATAATGTGTGTTTCAGTAGCTCGGTAGCCAGGCTCCTTTATTACACGGTAGCCGCACGGCTACCAGGCAAAGGACGGGCCCACCTCACTAAACTATACACTTCTATAAAGAAAGACCTGCGCGTTCCACGCTGTCTAGAGACAGCCGTGACTCCCTAGACCTCATTCTTCTTTATGGAGATAACTTTTTTCTCTTTGTTTAGTCACAAGGTCACTTCAGTAGGCTACAGTGAGCTCGAAAGTTTTGTATCATCATGAACATCATCTTTGACCAGTTACATTACCGCGGCTGAGTGATCAGACAGACTAATTGATCGTCCACAATACCTATGTACGATCGCAAGCATTCTTTAATGTGAGGGTGTAAGGAATGCGAATTAAGGTGAGTGTTTTCGCAGGTTTTATTGCAAAAAATATTTTTTGGTGGAAATAAATAAAATATTGCTGTAGTAGAAACATAGAATTTAATTTTTTTCACATGGTGACCTCAACAGTTATTGAATATCTGTCGAGGGTGTCCTGGAATTTAATGACAACTTTTTCTCTTTATTTAAAAAGTTGGTGATAAAATGCCGTTATTCCTTTGGCAGATAGTTGATAACTGTTTATATCAGCATGTGAAGAAAATTAAGCTCTATGTTTGAACTGAAGTAATATTTTATTAATTAAAAAAAAAAGTTTTACCATAAAAACTGCAAAAAACACCGGTCTTTTCTCGCGTTCTCTACATCCCCACCTTAAAAATAAGAGCTACTGCTGTCGCTAGAAATCTTAGCTCTCTCCGAACCCGAGTAAACCATTTCGGATAACAAAGGGGTGTGGCTTAATTTCAGAGGGGATGTTGTTGCGGGACGGGAGTGAAAGAGAGAGAAATAAATAAAAAAGAGACGAGAGCTCAAATTAAAACAAGCCGCTAGTCATTCTTACTTACATGAGGAAAAGGAAGAGGGGACTTTTCTTCCCGTTAACAAAACCTTTTTTTGGTGGATTGGAAAAGGTGGGGAAAGGAAGGTTAAGATAATTACTGCTGCGGGATCCCTATCTGTCTTCTCTGTAGAAAGCGCGGCTGAATCTTACGAAAGTTGTATTAGGACCTCCCGTGTATTAGCTGTAAGCGATGTTTATTTGGTAGTCATCCTGATTTGGTAGATTGGACGTGAGTTTAAGTTAAGATCAGACTTTTATTTATTTTAATTTCATGTTCGGCGTCTTTTCGTTCACCCAGACAGTTCGCATTTAAAAAAAAAATAATAGGGTAGAGACGAGGAAGGTAGAATTAAGGTGGCTACCTCGGTCAGCGAGAAAGTAACAATCGCCGTCAGGCCACGAGTCTTAAGGGTGCTACATGGGCAGGTAGAAATACCTCGTCACCTTTTGGAAGTAAAAATAAATATTCACCTCTTCTCTATACCTACCTTTCAGGTGCATAAACTTGGCCCCGCCCATGAAAGCACTAACGACCGGACCTAGTGCAATCGTTAGTGCTACGTTAGTGCTG
>CABFOV010008111.1:0-13781 GCA_902141375.1 Timema poppense
AGATTTTAATATATTTCAAGGCCCTAATGACCTCAATGTGTCGATGGGCCTTAAAACCCTAATAATAATAATAATAATAATCATCATTGGTTATTTTTAAATATCTGGGTAGGATAGGAAAGGGCATTGAAGTTTATTATTTATTTATCGGTGTGGGAGTTTATTTTATTTATTGGCATGCAATCTCAGGCATCGGGCACTTGATGGTCGGGATTGGGAACGAGCGCAGGAGCCTCCCCCTTCCTCAAATCCTCCTTTGTCTGTGCCATCGCTCATAATGATCTAAGTTAGAGCTCTCGACAGCAATTCCTTTCACTTTATCCCTCACATCGTCACACCCCTCTTCGTGAGCTAATTGGGGTTCAAATCCATCGTGGTGGAAAATGTTGATGCCGCAAAAACCCTTTATGGGAGCTGTCAACACTAAACTTGTTATAACTGTTGAAAGCGAGTAGCGATGACCCTGTTTAAAAGTCATTAACCCCTCACCCTGGCTCAGATTTGATTTCTAATGCTCATTCAGGGGCTGATTTTTCGGAACCAATCCTTAATTAAAACAGGTTATTGTGTTTCAGCGCTCACCATATACGGTAACACAAATTTGGACCTTGATATCTTTGCCCAAATGGTTGTAGGGATGTACCGGCCTTTGCACTGGGTGGAAATGTGAAAAGATGTCTAGTAGAGATCTTCCTACTGAGATGTAAATTGAAACATATAGGTAGTTTAAGAATCAAATATCCAAGGCAGTTATTTATTATTTTAGTAATGATTACTTAGGTTAGATATTATTGACACCTGAACACGGGAATCGAACCTTCCAACGCCATCTGAATATCTTTGCCCGAATGTGAGAATCAGATAAATAAAATTAGTATTGGTAGGGATGTGCCATAAACCCTAGTAGGGAATTGAAACCCTACCTCCTCCAGTCACAGGGTGTGATGTGTACCAGCATTTTCGCTGGGTTGAAAACATAAACACGACCGTCTCTAATGTATCTGGTTAAAAACTGTTAGCTTACATATTAGATGATATATCACGTCCAACAGTTTACCCCCGCAGGGATTTGATTCCAACCTTCCCCGCCAGAAATATACGATCCTGACATTTAGATGGCGTGCCCACTTGCACTGGAGTGAAAATCGTGAAAGTTTAACAAGAACTTCTGCAACTGCGGGATTTCTGAGAGTACATCAGCACGTTCACCCTGTTTTAGGTCATTTGACCGTGCACTTAAAGTAGTTGAGAAACATTCTTAATTAGTACAAGTGGTATAGATTAGATCCTAAAGGAGGAAAACTCTATTAGCCTGCTATATGGGTGGACAGTTATTAAGTAATGTTAATTTGAAAATACTCTTAGCGTTCATGGCAGTGACTTTAATTGTTACTCTCAACCATCCTTTTCATAGTACATCCATGATAGAAGGATAAACATAAAAAATAATGCCACACGCGAACTGTGAGGACTTTGGCATCGTCTAATAATATGATACTTTTAAATGAGACGGTGCGGGGAATATCGGCAGACTAATTTTTGTCTGACCAAGCCATAACACCGATTGAAAAAAATATACAAACAAATGGTATAATTTTGTATTTATATTAAATATGTGGACCACGAGCTGGCTTCAGCGCCACCGGTTTCTATGTTCTTTGGCTGACACTGTATATTAAATCATGTCGAGGGATTAAAATACTCATCACAACCACCTCCTCCAAAGCGGGAGTATTGCGTACACAAAATACGTCCTTAAGAATGCTGTATACCTCTGACATAATGGCAGATCAAGAGAAGATACTCATTGTATATGTATTTTGCTTTTAAAGTTATAACCCTGAAAAAGTCATCAGCATGTATTTTATTTTTCAACACCCTGTCAGGACTAGCAGTATATTTGGTAGGGCTGAAGAAGATATAAAATGTACCTGCACTCGTGTGAAGGCTGAGTGATACGGTCTACTGGAATTCAACCCCCCCGCTACCTCTCTGCTCTCTGCTAATAGCCATGAAGTTAGGCTTATTGGTATTTAAAAACAGCGTCTTACTACCCGTCCAAATACAATAATGGATTAGTAATCCACATTTGCGTGTAGGGAAAATGGAAAACCAACCCCATTTCACTCAACAGAAACTCGCACATCGATCTCCCACGTTCTCGGCAATCAAACTTAACACGAAATTAACACGTAAGCTAACTACACCACTGAGGTGGGTCTTATCACTAATATAATCAAATTAGTCCTTCCAGCATCTTTATGTTGTTAAGTACACCCACATTTGCACCGAGGGGGAAAGTGTAAAATCAACCTCGGTACACCCTACCGGGAATCGGACCCCAACGCTTCAGCAGATATTAAAATCCGCATTTTTTTATTGAGTTATTTTTATGCACTCGGGATACTTTTTATATTTTCTATCCACCAGTACAATCCTCCACCTACCTGGTTATTTCTAGTCAAATAGTTGTTTGTGTAAATATATATAAATTTATTTTAATTATAGTCAATTTTGTTTCTTTTCTTGTACATATTTTAAATTGAAACCGTCTGTATGTGTATATATTCAATTAATACTCTTTAAACCGCACATTGTTAATTAGTACCGGGGCCACTATTCCCGTTATGATCTCAATAAATTGATTATTTTTTCCTCTACACCTAAACATATATAATATACTTCAAGGTGTAAGATATATTTTATAACTTTTTCTGTAAATAAATATACTTTTCATGGTGTGAGCCGAATTTCTATAACTATTATTTGTGTAAATAAATTTTCCAAGTACCGTATACATTTCATGGTGTGAGCTATATTTGTAAAAAAAACTTTTATTTGTGTAGATAAATATTCTAATTATACTTTTCATGGTGTGAGCTATATTTGTAAAACTTTTATTTGTGTAAATACATATTCCATGTATTATTTTCGTGGTGTGAGCTATACTTGTAAAACTTATATTTGTGTAAATATTTATTTCAATATACTTTTCGTTGTGTAAGATATATATGTAAAAACTTTTATTTGTGTAAATAAATATTCCAAGTATACTTTTCATGGTGTGAGCTATATTTGTAAAACATTTATTTCTGTAAATAAATATTCCACGTATACTTTTCATGGTGTGAGCTATATTCTTGTGAATAAATATGATAAAAACTGTTATGTTTGCGTTTTAACATCTACACCTCCCACTTATACTATAAATACAAGTTCATTTAGCTTATAAGCTCAGTCTCAAACATTATGGACAAGTTGAAACATTAATCTCCAGCCATCATCAGCGGCCCTTCAGGCTGATGAAAGTCACATTTTGTAGCTGACTTTATCCGTCACTTGAACACAATGTGTTCGTCAAATTTGATAAAATCCCCTGGTATTATACTTTTTAGCAACCGGAATTCAAACAAGACGGGCCAAGTTCCCACGTCATATTCTATAAGGGCTTGCCGGAAATGGATGATCTCTGTAATGACTCTCCACAGCTGATTATCCTGGGTGACCTTATGAGTGAAGCCAACGAAGTGGTCATCGATCTTTCCACCAAAGGATGCCATCATAAAAATATTAGTGTCATGTACCTTACACAAAATATATTCCACCAGGGCAAGGGCCAAAGAGACATTTCCTTAAACGCACATTATACCGTGCTTTTTTAAAATCCTAAGGATAAAGTTCAGATTCAACACTTTGCATGTCAAGTCTGTCCTGAAAAAAACGTGTTTTACAATCGGCTTACGCTGATGCTACAAGTACTCCTCATGGGTATATATGGTTAGATTTCAAGCATGGTACAACCGAATGGTTCAGATATAAAACCCGCACAAATGTAGGGTATTGCGTGTACCTACCACGCAAAAGCTATAAAAACACCGACACTTCCAAATTGCAGATCATTTCATAACCATGAGTCCTAAAGTGTCGAAGCAAGCCCCTCTGCTGCGTGCAATGCATTCGCTGAACCCGCAGCAACGTGTCGCCTTACTGAAAACGGCAGACAATAAACTTATTTACTCTTTTTGCGAGTGTGCCTACAACAATTTAAAAGGGTGGGTGCAGTTGAAAAATGCGCAGAAAACCAAGTTACGTGCTCACAAGTAGGTGTTATGCAAGCTGGTAAAACTAGGAGAGTGTTGGAAAAAGAGACGCCTACTCGTTCCTGCCCTTACTTTTAGCCCCATTAATCAGCGTTGTCCTCGGTTCCTTATTCAAAACGTAGAAAATAGAACACACGATAAAGATGATACTGGTATCCACGGAAACATTATACTGTTACGAGCAATACCACCAACAAGTGGCATTGGCCACAAATCTAGTGGTCTCCGAGCTGGACAAGGAAATCGATAAAATCCTCGCTTCAAAATTTGATGACAAGTCTAAATGTACTTTATACCAACAAGTGCTACAGTGCTATCTGAACTTTACTCAAAAACCTCCATCAGCAGAAAATAACATAACCACCACTGATGTGTATGTATTTCCCATCCCTGCTGTACTCAATACTGTACCAGTACAGGCACGTAAGATAGCCGAACTATTATTAGATCATATTATTTCCCGGGGCGGTATCTCTTGGAACGAAAACGGAGAAGTGAGTATTCGCGATACACCTCTCCGTGTATCCAATATTGTGGGTTTAGTCAACTATCTGATCAGAGCAAGAAGACACAGCAAGCCGTTGGGGTATTGAGATTTTCTCACGGTGCTTCAAAAATTAAACGTCCCGAAAGAATTTATTGTAAATCCGAAACGTTTGGTGCCCATTGTAGATTTGAGGCTCATGCTCCAAACACTTACACCATATCAACGTCCTAAGAAGAAGAAGAAACTTAAAAGGGTGGACTAAAACTGGTGACTGCCGTTCCGAGCTTAATAGAGCGTTTAGCCGACATCTACTACGACCCTTCTCATGCTGCAAGGTTTTCAGGGACGGTGTCGCTCATGAAGGCGTCCAATAAAGATGCGGCCAAAGTATGAGAATGGCTTCGTGCATCAGACGGTTATACACTACACAAATCTGTGATAAAAAGTTATCCACGCAACAAATACGTGGCGTCAAACATTGACGATCTCTGGAACGCAGATCTTAATGATATGCCAAAACTCAAAGTCGGTGAAACGGTGCGTATTATCAAATCCTAAATTATGTTTGAAAAGGGCTATGAACGCAATTAGAGCGAAGAAGTTTTCAAAATCAGTAGTGTCGTGTTGCAACAAACAGTCGTCTACAGCTTGACCAATCTTGACTGCGAAGATTTGGAGGGAACGTTTTACGAGCCCGAATTGCAACGCGTACGTCTTCCCGAAACTTTAAAAAATGATAAAATACTTCGTGTTAAGAGTAAAGGTGCCAGAAAGAAAGTGTACGTAAAGTGGAAAGGTTATCCCGCCAAGTTTAAGTCCAGGATTTCTGCCAGTTACGTCAGTGCCCTACCGTGAAGGAACAGTTTTACGTCACTTTGCCGAGCGATATCTTTACGGGATGTTTCCCGAAAAATACCCTCGCGAATTTCACCACACAGCTACCCTAACGTCCTACGCTCGACGGGCATTGGGAAGCTGCTTTCACTGAATTACAATATCCGTGTTCTTTCACCAACGTACCCGAGGGCCAAAATATTGTATGGTACAACTGGGTTGACGCTAGTGGTGTGGAACAAATATTCAAGGATCACATCCCGCCTGGAAATTACAGCACTATCCATGAATTGGCCAAAGCCCTAAGCAATGTAGAGGCGTTTAAAAGCTATTTTGTAGTTGTATTCAAGGACACAAGCCTTAACAAAAAGTGGACATTGTTTCTTCTTCATTAAATATACAGCTGCTGAGTCTATCAGGTCAACTAAGTCTACAGCTTGGTTTCAATCCTAAAACTAATCTGATCAAAGTCCAAAAGTCGCCGTACGCCGCAAACATTATATTAGGCTTGCCCTCGCAAGTGTATATCCACACGAATATAGTCAATCTTCAGCTCGTGGATGACATTGTGGCACCACTTTTACGTATCGTCGGTATCAACAACACAAACTATATCTACGGCATACATAAGACAGTTAGCTATACTCCGTTGCACTACGTGCCTGTACTTAGATAGGGAAATTGACAGCTTGGAAATAAATATAAGAACAGACACTGGTGAACCTGCACCATTCGAGTTTGTAAAATTTTGCGTGAAACTTCATTTTCGACGCTGCTCAACATGAACTGTCCCTACCTAAGATACTACATCAACCAGACTGGAACAGGAATAGCTTTGATTTACCACGGTGTTCCCTATCAACGCGGGCATGAAATAGGAAGTTTTTAGTGGCCTTTTCAAGAGTGTCGTACCGTTGCTGAGAATAAGTACTAAAGCCATTAGATAACAAACGCTTCATAAGGGTATCAATGTGCTCGCCGACGTTGCCAATATATGTCGTCCTTTCAAAGAGGCCTTACTCCAGCGTGTCAGCGAGATTGGAACGAAACTGAAACGCAAGGTGGAGCAGAGGATCAACACATTGATGACTGGCTCAGGTTATAAAGGGCGTCATAAAGTACCAACGTCAGTCTTTTGTTGTTGCCTGACGTAAAAAGGTCAAGAAAGTAGCGGTAGATATTTTCAGTTGAAATGTCGTTTCTACACCATCAGTCCTGCGAGTGTGCCAGAAGTGAACTCGATCTCTGTTCTATCTCACCCACACAAACCAGTCTTGAAAGAGAACAATGTCTCATGTACAAACCTGTATCATCCCTCACCGAACATTCGCCCATCGAATTTACCGTTTCCGGTCAAGGCGAGTTCTATATCGATATTTTACAAACCATACTCTATCTCAGGGTGGCTCTCATGAAACCAAACGATAGCGTTATCACTGAAGTGGATCAAATAGCTCCCGTCAACAACTGGTTGCATTCGATATTCATACAGGTGGATGTTTTTTTAAACAAATAACTAGTCCCATCTCCCAGCAACACGTATGCTTATAAATCTTACATTGAGATGCTGCTCAATTAAAACTGTGAATCCAAAAGAACACATTTGACTTGTGGTCTGTGGTTCGCAGACAGCCCCGGAACCTTTAAGGAGGTTAACGGTGGCAACAAGGGGTTTGAGGCTCGTTGCAATCTCACTGCAAAAAGTAAGATGGTGGATCTTTTGGGGTATCTACAAGATGATGTGTTTAACTTAGAGAAATACCTTTAGAACAGCAACGAACTCAGAGTCAAGTTGGTCCGTTTCAGAGGAGGTTTTAGTCTTATGGCAGCCCCTGAATTCCCGCACTCTAAGTTTCATATCGTTGATGCCTGTCTTCAAGTGTGACTTGTCAAAGTTGCACTTCTATATTGTTGGCACATGTCAAGGCATTAAACGTTAGTCCCGTAAAGTACCCGCGTGGAAGTAAAAACACTCACTATTCCTACTAGGGTGCAAGGAAAATAACTGGACAACGTATTCACTGGACAGTTACCCAAACGATGCATCATGATATTTGTATTATACGCTGCGTTCAATAAAGACGCCACCAATAACCCGTTCATCTTTCAAACCTATGGCATGCACCATGGCTTTCGATCTCACACATAATCTGTCCACCCACATGACATCGCATTGGAATTTGACGAGGCATGGTTCTCTGAGCATCGAAGTGAGCTTCACCAGAGCTCTCACCAAAACCGTCAACTGTGTCGTGTACGGGGAGTTTGCCAAAATCATAACCATCAACAAGGGCAGAAACGTCGTGACCGATTATGGGAGTTAATATAAACGACTTTGCGCCTCTTACCCCGTCATTTAAATCATGGAAGTTATTGTAGATTTCCAGAGCTTCGTCGACAACATCAAAGAGTTGATCATGAATGAACTGAGTGTTATATATAATGTACCGTATATATATGGTACGTTACTTCAACATTGGATGTTAAAACCCCCATACGCTATCGAGGAACTTTCCGCCACTACTAAAAAACAAGCCGACTATATCGTCAACCAATTGCACGGTATTTCCTGAGATAGCGGTGATGTGTATTACAGCCTTCTCGAATCCCTCGTCTCCCGTGCCACAACGTGTGTAGGAACCCTCTACATCAAGGGGGCAGAAAAGAAAATGTTTCTAGCCATACATGCCTACGTCTGTCGTAGATCTTTACGACTGAGGTTGTTCGTCTCTGAAAACACTTAAATTGGGCCAAACCATGTGCATGGAACATAGTTCTGTATATAATTTCTGTTCGGCCTCCATCGTTTGGGGACTTTTATATTGAATGATTGAAGATTGATACGCACACACCAAGACGTACGCTGAAAACAAACCTGTGGTTCCGTTCTGTACGGTTGGGTGTTTTCGCTGCTGATTAACTACCCACAAGAATAGTATGACCTGCTGCTCTCTTCATCAACACGGACCCACACACCAAGCCAGGTACGCTTTGGGTTGCCATCTTTATCGACCATAATGGCGTGGGAGAATATTTTTACAGATATGGTTTTCCAACCCGTATAAAGTCACATCTGTAATTTATACGCAAAAAGACTTTCCGTAAGTCTCATAACACGATACAACTTCAAAGTCGTTTTCGGTCATTACTGTCTCATGTTCCTTCTCTATCGTGCCCAGAACATTCCAATAAAAACTTTCCTAACCCTATTCTCACCCACCACTCATACAGGCAACGACGCTAAGGTGCTAAGATATTACAACACATTTTTCAAGGTGCTTGGGTCCTGCCGTCCCTCAAGAGGCTACGTTCAATCAGTGTACGCTTATAAAAGAGGCATCCTGACGGCTTTCCGGTCATAACTACGACAGTCGTCGAAGCGATCAAACTTCATGGACGACCAAGACGTTTAAATACACAAAGCAAAGCCGGTGAAGCCACTTGCCATCACCAGTATTTTCAACATATAGTTTCCAATGGACAAAGTCGATATCAAACGAGTCATTGTAGGCATGAGCGTCAAGAACAAATTTATGCGCTATGCCCAGCTAGAAAAACGTAGCGGGAACTGTGGGGTGTTTATCCGCACAGAGTGGCAAGGACTGTGCAGCTATAAGTTGGCTATATCAAAGTTTTTCAGCATCACTCAATCTCCTCAGAAGATTAGTCTGATTAATCATGAAATCTCTGAGACACATGCGCGGTAACCGTATGGTCATCATCAGTGAGAAACAAGACGCCGGACTCAGATGGGTCGCCTATATAGCACCTAGCTGGGCAGGTATTTGTGAGTTGTGGGACCTCATTGACGTCACCATCTACCAACGGGATATGTGTTTGACACACGTCGCATGATATTGCAACGATTTGATCGACACACTTGTCGTGAATGTATGTGACACGCTAACAGAATAAGCGGATGTCATCGTCCTCAAACAGCCTATGGTGGAAACGCACATCAGAAACCTAGATTTTATCAGTACTACTTACTATACACGTCAAGTGGTCGGTTCGGACTATTACATGCTGGATTGTAAACTAAAAACAATTTTACTAACACATCTAAGATACACTGTAGAAAAACGTATGATTGAATATATGTGTCATTCCTGTAAAAGTGTATAATAAATATTATTTATGTATGTGATACTTTTATCGTATAGTAAATATTATGTATGTTTGTGAAATATTTAATATATAGTAAATATTATGTATGTATGTAAAACCTTTAATGTATAGTGAATATATGTTTTGTAAGATCGTGTTTCATTCACGCTAAACCTGTTTTATCCCTTACACGTAGGATAACCAGGTACGTGTCTCGATTTGTCAAGCTGGCAAACTGGCACCAAGCATAAAGAGGGTGAATGACCTCATGTACTAACTCATGGTTTCAAGGTCGTGATCTATTCCTGTCTCCACTTGTATTGTTGAGCCTCCAAACTGGCGCAAGGTATGAGTCATCAGAGAAAACCCATTGTAACATCATTCTTGTCTCTACATGTCGAAGCGTCAATTTGACGACGGTGAGCGGCCGGTTCATGTAAAAAAGTGTAGATTTACCGTTACTTGTCAATTGTGTTCACGCACCCACCTATTGCTGATGTGCTCTCGGGAATCCGACGGTTGGGGGTAGGTTTTTTCTGAACCAAATGCTGATACAGATTCTGCCTGGTCTAATTATATTAAGCGGTCAACTGGTTTTAACTGATGTTTGTTTTTGATCTCGCAAATGCTGGGTACAGGTTCCAATACCTGTGGGCACGCCGTCTAAATTTCCGGCTCATTTAATATTGGCGGGAGGAGATTGATCTCGAATCCTTGCCGTGTAAACGGTTGATATTTATCCCTCGTAATATTTTCTTAATCATCCCCACAGCATTATCATCATTAGTATATAGACGTTTAGCCAGAAACGATGCGTTTAACCCGTCTAGTTCTGGTGGTGGAGGTCGGGGTTCGAACCTCCTCTGAGGTGTACTGTCATTATCCCACCCCCCGCTCCGCGTAAATGCCTAAACATTTATACTTCAGTCCTTCACTAAAAGTGGTGCGTGGCTGATACCTACATCCGTTGATGTCAACAGACGATACCATACAACCAATTTTAATTAAACTTTTGTGGTGGGGTATAGTGGACCCTAACTGAGGATTCCAAGGCCCCTGATTGTTCCTAATCAAGGATACGACATCACCGTGAAAACCCCCTTGCTGGGGGCATCATTCATCTGACACCGAGCATGAACAGTGTCAATGACCTCTTGTAATAGCTTAAAGTCACAATCTGTTCCTGTCTCGACTTTTCTTCTCAAGCCGCTATACTGACGCCATGTGTGGGTCATCAGGGAAAACCTATTACGACATCATTCAATGCCATTATCTATTCTTGTCTTGACTTGTCTTGTCGAGCCACCAAACTGGTTACAGGTATGAGTCATGAGAGAAAACCCATTGAGACATAATTCAAGGTCATGATCTATTCTTGTCTCGACTTGTCTTGTCACACCGGGGTTGTGATGACTTCATCGGGAAAACTCATTGCTGGGGGGAGGGTTGTAACACAAAAATAGATTCAGAGTCTGGTGGCTGGTAAACATTTCTCATGCTCTACGCTAAACCGCCGTTAGGAGAGGTTCGTGCTGCACCCTCAATAGCGATGCCAACATGCAATAATGCTATAATTGCTAATTTATGGTTCAACTACCAATGTGTAAAAAATTAGATTATCACCCAATTATGCCTCTGTTAAATTTAAGATTAATTATCTTAGAACTAAGAAATTACAAAGAAATATCAAAATCAATAGACTTAAATGTGAAATCTCCCTTTTACACAAAAGCTATAGTTTCTGAATAAGCAGGCTTACCAAACATACCTTAAATCATCAAAATCACTGCATCCCATAGTTCTTGTTCAGACACTCGAAATCATTAACAACAAAATCGAATTCATCATTTCTACCAAATATCAAACTTTAAACAAAAAACTCAACACGCTATCCCAAATACCACAAGATAATAAATAATAAAATAGAACATAACACCGAATTTCAGTTCTACCCCAGATTTCTTAACATTTCAAAGTTAAAGATAAATAACTAAGATAAGTAAACTCTTATTAAGGGATACAAATTCAACCTAAAAAACCAATCTATTAAACAAAAACTCCAATCATTGTTAATTGGAAGTGAGGATGCCATCAACTCTTTACCTTCGGATGACAAAAATCTTGTTAAGAACATGGTCACTTACCAGTCACACAAGATTATTACCAACTATAAGCAAACTATTAAACCTTCAAATTACTCCAAAAACATTTCAACCTTCAAACAAAAACAAGATTAAAACGAAATAATCAATGTTAAGGCTGATAAAGGCAACACTATAGTCCTCATAAACAAGAATGATTATACATCCAAAACCCTTGATTTCATTAATATGAACAATATTATTGAAATAAGAGACGACCCGACTATCAAATATAAAAAATATAAAAAATATCTTAAAGAAATCCTCACTAATAATTCAATCACACGATTCTTATAAACTCCTAATATGAATCCTAATGCCCCGATTTTCACTTCAATGCCAAAAATACACAAACCCAATATCCCGATCAGACCACTTGTCAACTATCAAATTGCACCTGCATATAAACTTGATAAAAAGTTATCCAAAATGCTATTTGAAAATCTAGATCTTCCCAATAAATTTAATATAAAAATCTCTATCTATCTTATTGAAAAACTCAAATCCATCCCCTTGAACCAAAATTCAAAATTCATGTTCCTGGATATATCCAATCTCTACACCAATGTATCTGTCTGTAAAATGATTAATATAATAAATGAAACCCTAATAGCAAAAAACTTCAATAAACATTATACAGACAAAATTTCCAAGCTCGTACAGATAGTAACTGAACAAAATTATTTCCAATTCAATAACAAATACTACTTGCAAAAATATGGACTGGTAATGGGTTCCCCAATCTCTTGTATAATGTCTGAAATATTTCTACATATATATGACCTTATCATCTTTAACAGCTTAAATAATTTACTTATCATAAAAAAATTGCAGATATGTGGATGGCATTCTTATTGTTTTTTATAATGAATACATTTCTTCCATTACCAATTTAATCAATAATAGCCACCCAAAACTATCCTTCACCATTGAAAAAGAGAATAATAGCAGCATCAACTATTTAGACCTCAAAATCACCAAAAATTGTCATAATAAACTTGTATATAACATTTTCAGAAAACCCACTCACACTGATGCAATAAATACCCAACGACTCTAACCATCCTATTTCCCATAAACTCGCCACTTTTAACAGTTTAATCCATCGATTACTTCACATCCCTCTCAACAAAACTAACTATAAAATTGATCTCAATATCATCAAACAAATCACAATAAACAATGGATATTCCCATTTGACCATCTAAAAAATTTTGCAAAACCAAAAAAAGAAACTACATTCGGATAATTTCTCCACTACCCTCAAAAATGATAGCTAACAACAATACTTTAAAACGTAAAAAAATGGCTCAAATTCAACTACATTGGTCGGGAAACCCATCGTTTCACCAATATAATTAAAAAACACAATTCCAAAATCACCTTCACAACCAATAATAATATTAAGAAGAACCTCAATAATAGAAACTTGAACAAATATGATAAATATAAGAAAAATGGCATTTATCAACTTACCTGCGAATGCAAGAGCATTTACATAGGTTAAACATGTAAGAAACTTTAAAACACGTTATAAAGAACACATTTCTGATTTTAAATATAATAGAACAAAATCAAAATTTGCCGAACATCTTAAATACTCAAACCACCAACCAAAACCTATCGAACCATATTATAAACCCCTATGGTGCAGTGTTGAAAGAAGCGCGAGTATAGTCTAACTCTTCCGATGGAGCCGTTCTTGTCCAGCGATGTTCCGGGGCGTGGTATGTAACAAATGGAGTTATACATTTATAGATATGTATACATAATAAGATTTCCATATATATATATTATTTTTAGAAATGAGCTTCTGTAGTTGATTGGTTAGCCCACTACAATAATTGCATACAATCGACATGCTCTAATAATTTTTGGCACATCACGCTATAGTCTAAAATCTGGAAGATTATTTATGGCTTTAACAATTCCTAGAATAGTTAACATTATAAACTTTATTAAAGAGTAAACAGCTCAACTTGTTCCTGATAGAAATATTATAATTTCTTATATTAAAACATTGTGACAAAAGTTTTCATATATTACTCATGTTATACCCTAAGAAATTATTATATTGAATACTAGACCCCCCACCCACCCCCCCCCCCCCCC